>CM050166.1:100859500-100934500 GCA_027410445.1 Discoglossus pictus | reverse complement strand
TAAGGCTCTATCAGTCTCTCACTCATCAGGGAAACCATGCTGCCTTCTCTGTCTAGCTATTTATAGTCTCTATGGCAATTCATTAACTTTCCTGAGTGTATTATTCCTTCTATTTAGTTTCACTATCGTACTTTGGCTTACTATTTTATTTCCCACTTTGACTATTATCTTTTATGAGATTTTTGTTTTCTAAATATGGTTTTTCTTATTATATTAGTGTATAAATGTCAATTGTATTACTGTCTTTATTTAATAATCTTTATTTTTTTTATACTTGTATATTTTCCTATTTATATATTAATTTTAATTATTTATATTTCTTTATTTTGTAATGTGCTTGTTTTATTCATTAACTTATTATACTTTTATTTCTTATTTTTATTTTGTCTTTATCCTTTTTTAATCTTAATTTGTGTCAATATAAGGTTTATATATTTATTTATATCCCCTCTTAAACGCCTTTTTTCTAGAGTAAATACGTTTAATTTGGTTAGTCTGTCTTCATAACTTAGCCCCTCCAATCCCTTTATTAGCTTTGTTGCCCCCCTCTGTACTTTTTCCAGCTCTAAAATGTCCTTTTTATGTAGTGTTGCCCAAAATGTTATTCCATATTCCAAATGAGGGCGTTCTAGGGATTTGTATAGTGGGAGAATTGTATTTGCTACCCTTGCTTCTATACCCTTCTTAATACATGCTAATATTTTACTTGCCTTTGCAGATGCTGCTTGGCATTGAGCACTGTTACCTAGGTGGTTGTCCACAAGTATTCCCAAATCCCTTTCAATATCTGATACCCCAAGATTTGCACCATTATGATTATAAATTGCATGGCTAGTTTTCTTTCCCAGATACATAACTTTTCATTTATTCATATTAAATCTCAACTGCCACTTACAGTGCCTTGCAAAAGTTTTCACCCCCCTTGGCATTTTTCGTGTTTTTTGCCTCACAACCTGAAATTAGAGGATTTGTGGATTTGCATCATTTAATTTACAGAGCATGCCCACAACTTTGAAGATGTTTTTTTTTTTTTTTATTGTGAAGCAAACAACAAATAGGACAAAATAACAAAAAAAGTCAATGTGCATAACTTTTCACCCCCCTAAAGTCACTACTTTGTAGAGCCACCTTTTGAGGCAATCACAGCAACAAGTCACTTTGGATACGTCTCTATGAGATTGACACCTCTTACCACTGGGATTGTTGCTCATTCCTCTTTGCAAAACTGCTCCAGCTCCTTCAAGTTGGATGGTTTGCGCTTGTGAACAGCAATCTTTGAGTCTGACCAAAGATTTTCTTTTGAATTGAGGTCTGAGCTTTGACTAGGCCATTCCAACACATTTACATGTTTTCCTTTAAACCACTCAAGTGTTGCTTTAGCAGTGTGTTTGGGGTCATTGTCCTGCTGGAAGGTGAACCTCTGTCCTAGCCTCAAATCACGCACAGAGTGGTACAGGTTTCGCTCAGGAATATCCCTGTATTAAGCACCATCTGTCTTTCCCTCAACTATGACCAGTTTCCCAGTCCCAGCTGCTGAAAAACATCCCCACAGCATGATACTGCTACCACCATGTTTCACTGTGGGGATGGTGTTCTTTGGGTGATTTGATGTGTTGGGTTTGCGCCAGAAATAGCGTTTTCTTTGATGGCCGAAAAGTTACATTTTAATCTCATCAGACCAGAGCACCTTCCTTCATACATTTTGGGAATTTCCTGCACGCCTTTTCACAAACTCAAAATGTGCCATTTTGTTTTTTCTGAAAGTATTGTCTTTCTTCTGGCCACTCTGCCATAAAGCCCAACTCTATGGAGCGTACAGCTTATTGTCATCCTATGTAGAGATACTCCAGTCTCTGCTGTGGAACTCTGCAGCTCCTCTCTGATTATTTCTCCCCTTGCCCGGTCCATGAGTTTTGGTGGGCGTCAGTCACTTGGCAGGTTTGCTGTTGTGCCATGTTTTTTCCATTTGGTTATGATAGATTTGATGGTGCTCCTGGAAATCATCAAAGGATTTGGATATTTTTTTATAACCTAACCCTGACTTGTACTTCCCTTACTTGTTTGGAGAGTTCCTTGGTCTTCATGGCAGTGTTTGGTTAGTGGTGCCACTTGCTTAGCTGTTGCAGCCTCTGGGGCCTTTAAAAAAAGGTGTGTATATGTAATGACAGATCAAGTGACGCTTAGATTGCACATAGGTGGACATCATTTCACTAATTATGTGACTGCTGCAGGTAATTGGTTGCACCAGAGCTTTTGATAGGCTCCATAACAAAGGTGGTAAATACATATGCACATGATAATTTTCTGTTTTCTATTTCTAAAAAATAGTTTTAAACAACTTAGACTATTGTGTTCTGATCCATCACATAAAATTCAGATTAACAAAACATCGAACTTAAAGCTCTAATATAACAAAATAGGTAAAAAGTCAAAGCAGTGAATTCTTTTTGCTAGGCATTGTAGATACCCATTCCTGTAATATATGCAAATCACTTTGGAGGGAAAGTACATACATTTCTGATTTAATTACCTTGCACAACTTTGTGTCATCAGCAAAAATGGAGACACCACACTCCAACCCCACTTCCAAGTCATCAATAAATATGTTAAAAAGGAGGGGACCTAATACTGAACCCTGAATAACCCCACTTACCACATTAGTCCAATCCAAGTATGTTCCATTTACCACAACTATTTGCTTCCTGTCTTTTAGCCAGCTCTCAATCCATAAGCAAATATTTATGGCAATTCCTGTATCCCTTGGTTTCCTCAATAGTCTCCCATGTGGCACTGTATCAAAAGCCTTTGCAAAATCCAAATAGACTACATCCACTGAGTCGCCTTGATCCAAGTTCCCACTAACCTCCTCATCAAAACTACATAGGTTTGTTTGACTTTGGATTAACAGTCCAGTCATGAGATTCATCACACCACGTAGCAGTAATGCCTATTAAATGCCATTTCTCATTAACTGCTAATAATTCTATCTCTCGCATTTTTCCTGGCAAGCTTCTGGCATTAGCAAGCATACACCTTATGTTATGAGTCTGTTGTTCAGAAGTACTTGCCACTTTACTTGAGTTACTTAGCAAAACCTCCCTATTGACTGTACTAACCCTCCCCCATCTTCTCCACTATGACTAGTTAATGTGTTTCTTACCCCTTCTACACTTTCTACCCCATTACTTCTATCTCCCCCCTCCCCCCCACCTACTAGTTTAAAAACCTCCCCCAGCCGTTCTACCATCCTATCCTCTAGCACAAAAGCTCCCTCATCATTAAGGTGCAATCCATTCCTGTTATAGAGATTGTACCCAAGGGAGAAGTCAGCCCAGTGTTCTAAAAACCCAAACCCCTCCTGAATGCACCAAATTTTTAGCCACACATTTAGCCACAACCTCCTTAAGCTCCTTCTGCCTCATTGGGCTAGCACGTGGCACTGGTAGTATCTCAGAAAATACTACCTTGGTGGTCCTTGTCTTCAGCTTTTTCCTAGTTCTATAAAATCCTTCTTTAGGACAATCCATCTTCCACTAACTGTCATCTAGGGAAAGAGCAACATACTTGTTAGTTAGTGGCCTCCATTTCTTCCTCCTTGGAGTCTCCAGAGCCCGTATATGTCTCTGACAGTCCAAAAGATGGTGTCCCAGAAAAACATTCCTGGGTCCTTCTCTTAGTCTATCCATTCTCTGCACTTTTCCCTGGAGCACTTCTTTTTTTTAGTTTTATCAATGTCTATTTGTTCCACATTTTTCCTTTTTTGCTTTTTTGGTTTTATGATGTACCTCTTTCCACATAATACTGGAGCATCTAAGTGAGCTATTGTCCTCTGAGTCTTCTGGAGATCCTGCGTCTGTTGCTGACTCAGAGAAGAATACCCCACTCTGTCTGGGCAACAGTTCCTTATAGGCCTGGAGTTGTTCCTCACAAGGAAAAAGTGTAACAACGGGCGCCAATCTTGCCCTGAGACGTGGGTCCACAGGTACAAAATTGATCCTCCTGTACAGACTTGATACTACTTGGTGCATCACAGGCATACTCTTACAGAGCATCTGTTTGTATGTTGGCTTGCTGCTTGGACCCGCTCCAGTCAGGGGATCCCTGAGAACTGACCAACTTTCCGGATACTTCAGTATCTACCACGGCTGGAACAGCAGCCAGACCGGAACCCACACTCTGCTTTCTAGACCGGAGACTACTTCTGCCTATTCCCTCTGAACTTGTATCTACTGGAACGTCTTGGGGATAGCTAAGTGCTACACCCACTATGCCGGAAGGCCCACCAGCAGGCCTACCCTTTACAGCAGGCTCACACCCAGCTCCATCATCCCCTGGACCAGACCACCCAGAAGGTTCCCTGGATCTTTCAATTCCTTTTCCACTCCTTCCCATGCCCCCTGAGACTGGGAGCATACTGTCGCCAGCCTTGAACTTCACCTGCGCCCTTTCTGTACCATCTGAGTCCAATGCTGAGACACCAGAGACCACCTTTTCTGAGGTTAGTCTCGAACGGCCCCTCTCACCGCTCCAAGACTCTTTATTGCTTGTACCAGGAACTGGCTCTTCCTGGTCATCCTTTTTCGGTGTCTCTCTGGCCTCTTTACAACGGGACCTTGAGTACTGTGCATGCAGTCTCTTTGAGCGGTATGTATACTTTCTGGGGCACTTTCGGAATAGATGTGATATGTACCCACAAAGATCACAGCTCCAGTTCCTACAGTCAAAGGCCTGGTGATCTGAGATTCCACAATAGCGGCACCTGGGCTCTGAGCACTCATCAGTAGGATGTCCATATGTGTAGCATCTTCAACAAAATATTGGTTATCCTAGAAACTGAAGATACCCACGGTCACTGCCCAGAGTAAAAGATGCAGGTGGTATTTTCATCCCTCCAGGGCCTCCAGGATCCTCCTTGAACGTCAGTAGAAACTGTTTCTTTCTGTTCCAAATGTCATACACATTCTGTAGTTTTCGTACCTTCCTCACTGTGTTACAGTATCTACTCAGGAAGCACTCAATGGTGTGATCTTCAACAAAGGGTTTATACATATGCACGATAACAGTCACTTCCTCTTTTGAGTACAACAGTTTGAGCTTTATCCCCTCCAGGATGTGGTTATCCGCATTAGCCTGGTACCAGTGGTAAAAGTTGTAGCAGTCACTCAAGCTGTAGAAAGTGAGATTGTATAACCCCCTGTACTGTGAGTCATTCATGCACAGCGCTGACGCAGGAGAGATATCCAGCAGCTCCTGGTAAATTTTCTCCACCATGTAGATAATTGTTACTTTAGGTCGTCGTCCTTCTTCCACCACCAAATGAACACGGTCTTTCACATGTGCAGCACTGGCCATCCCCTCTCTCTCCCCTCTCTCCAATTTGATGTACGATTTCCCACAAGGGATTAACAGCCCTGTGTACTTGGCTAAGATTGCAACACGATTGCTTGCAGCAGTCCCCCATAGCAGACAGGGGCTTAAGGTCCCCCCACAAGGAGGAGACCTATGCTCACAAAAACCTCCAACTAAATCCCTAGGACTTGGCCAAAAGGTTGAGGCAAAGCCCCATTCACTAAGTCAAGGTTACTGCCATTCCTCAGTGTGGTGTAAGTGCCTGGTTTATGTGGTGGATTGTTGTAGAGAGTAGTTCAATGCAGCAATCGTTTCATATATGGTGGGGTAAGAGTGATAGAAGACCTCCACCATACAAAGTACAGTAGCACAAACAATGAACAGTTCATTACTGATTCTATTTGAATGTCAAAAAAAATAAGTTAATAAAGACGTATTTCCTGCGGAAATTTCTTAGAAATACAGTTTATGCACTACTTTATAGGAATACTGGGCGGCACATGCAAATAACACCACATAATACACCCTCACTCTGTCAATATATATATACTAGCGACTTGCCCGTCAAAAATGACGGCAATAAAAACGTAAGCCTGGCAATGCTGTTTGCCACACAATGTAAGCCTCTCCCCCTCTACTTTACTGGCCTTGTAATGAGCGCCTTTGGCGCTCATCACAAGCCTTGCAATGAGCCCCTTTGGAGCTCATTGCGAGTCTCTCCCCCTGTCTACTTCCTCCCTCATGTCTTATTTCCCCTCTCCTCTCCCTCCCTTGTGTCTCCTTCCGCCTCATCTACCTCCCTTGTATCTCCTGCCCGCCTGTGTTTTTACCTCCCTCTCCCTCCTGTGTCTCTAAACCCCTCCCCTGTGTCCCTTTTCCTCCTGTGTCTCTTTCCCCCTTCTCCCTCCCATACATCTCTTCCCCCCCGTGTCTCCCCCCTCCCCTGTGTCTGTTCCCCCCTGGCCTGTGTCTCTTTCCCCCTCCCCCTGTGTCTGTTCCCCCCTTCCTCGTGTCTCCATTTACATCCCTTGTGTATCTTCCCCCCTGCACTCTCTCCCCTGTGTCTCTTCCCCTCCTCTCACTCCCCTGTGTCTCTTCCCCCTCCTCTTTCTGTGCCTCTTCCTCCCTTTCTCTCTCTTCCCCCCTCTCCCTCTGTGTCTCTTCCCCCCTCACCCTCTGTGTCTTCCACCCCTCTCCCTCTGTGCCTCTTCCCCCGGGCTCTCTCTGTGTCTCTCCACCACTTCCTCTGTGTCTCCCCCCTCTTGCCTCTTTCCCCCTCTCTCTGTACCTCTTCACACCTTTCCCTCTGTGTCTCTTCCCCCCTCACCCTCTGTATCTCTCCCCCCTGTGTCTCTTCCTCCTCTCCCTCTTCCCCCTCTCCCTCTGTGCCTGTTCCCCTTTTCCCCTTCCCCCCTGTCTGTTCCCCCTTCCTCGTGTCTCTTCCCCCCCATTTCCCTCCCATGTGTATCTTCCCCCTGTTCTCCCTCCCCTGTGTTTCTTCCCCCTGTTCTCCTCCCTTGTTTTTCTTCCCCCTTCTCTCACTCCTGTGCATCTTTTCCCCCTCCTCTCACTCCCCTGTGTCTCCCCCCTCCTCTACCTCCTCTGTGTCTCTTCCCCCCTCCTCTCCCTCCCCTGTGTCTTTTCCCCCCTCCTCTCCTTCCCCTGTGTCTCTTTCCACCTCCCCTGTGTCTCTTTCCCCATGTCTATTTCCCCCCTCCCTCTGTGTCTCTCCCCCTCCCTCTGTGTCTCTTCCCCTTCCCTCTGTGTCTCTTCCCCCCTCCCTCTGTGCCTCTTCCCCCTCTCTCTGTCTCTTCCCCCCTCACCCTCTGTGTCTCTCCCCCCATGTCTCTTCCCCCCTCTCCCTCTGTCTCTTCCCCCTCTCCCTCTGTGCCTCTTCCCCCTGTCCCTCTGTGCCTCTTCCCCCTCTCCCTCTGTGTCTCTTCCCCACTCTCCCTCTGTCTCTTCCCCACTCTCCCTCTGTGTCTCTCCCCCCTCTGTGTCTCTTCCACCCTCTCCCTCTGTGCCTCTTCCCCCTCTCCCTCTGTGTCTCTCCCCCCCCCCCCTCTGTGCCTCTTCCCCACTCTCCCTCTGTGCATCTTCTCACGGCGCTCATTGAGCATACGCTGCTCACGCCGCGCTCTGCACAAGTGCGAGTACTGCTGCGCAATGCGCAGTTCACAATGCGCATTGTGCATGCGCTTGCGCACAATCCGATCACTTTTGCGATCGGATCATTGTCAAACTGCGATTTGTCGCAAGCGTGACGACGAATCGCAGTTTGACAATTATAATATGTGACTAGCGACTTGCCCGTCAAAAAATGACGGTCAATAAAAATTAAATGTTGTGAAATTTGTTTGCAACACAAAATTAGTCACCTACATTTGTCCCTATTTTTTTTTCTAAAAATAAAAACACATTATTTATTTTAACTTTTTATTTTTTAAACTTTCAACTTATATTTCACAAACATTAAACTTTGTAACATGCAACTTGTATATGAAACATTCGTTCAACATTTTGTTAACAATACTAACACTTTTCAATACATATTTATCACTGAGTAACTGCGGACTATATTAACTTAGAGTAAGTAAATTGTTTTAACAATAACATGCTTTTTATCATTTGTAACATATTTGTTAAACTCTTGTTAAACTAAATTAGCATTGAATCCAGAGGAGGGCAAACAATAAAAACCCTCTATTGAAACTTGTCCAATTGTATCAAAGAGGGAAAAAAATTAATTCCTTCCTGACCCCATTAACTGGCGATCGGATTTCTCCCTGAATCAATACTTTGTCTTTAAATAATACATTTCCAATTATTCTTAAAATAGTTAAACTTTATACTAACAATACATATTTGACTATACCACATATATATTGACCAAACTTTTTTTTAAATTCCAAAAACACATATTTAACATCTGAAATGTTAACATCAAACAATAACATTTAACTGTTATAAACTTGAAAAAGTCAGTTAATTGTTTTGTGGGGCCAATCATGTAACTATAAAACTTTGAACCCATTCCAATCTGTTTAAGGATATTTTACTGTTTATTCTTTGGATGTTTTATGTGAAATGTTTTTTTTGTGCAATCATATTGAGTCCCATAAAATGTTGGCATTAAAATGAAACCATTGTCCTCTATCTTTCCAACAACTCATAGTAGACAATGTTTTTGGTGTAAACACATCCATTGTCCAATAAATGACCCTGAGTTTCGTTTTCTTCAACATGCACTTTAATTTCTTTTGGATTAGTGCACCTTGAAAAAGCCACATAGAGCTGTCCATTTGCAAAAACTGGTTCCTTTAAAAAAATCCCAACTGACTTAAAAGTTTGTCCTTGGGATTTATTGATGGTCATAGCAAATGCCATTATAACTGGAAATTGTCTCCGTTGAAGGACAAAGGCCAAACCACTCTCACTTTGAGCTAAATCAATTCTTGGTATAAAAACTCGTTCACCTTTATGGGTACCAGTTATAATTTCTGCATGTATAAAATGATCTTTTAACTCATGCACAATTAATCGGGTCCCATTACAAAGTCCTTTTTTTGGATTCATATTTCGCAATAACATAACAATTGCGCCTTTTTTCAATTGTAAAATATGTGGCGGCATTCCAGATGGTGTTAACGAATTAATAAATTCGATACTAAAATTCGATTCACTGTCTTTATCATCTGACAGAATAGAATCTGCACTGTAATAATTCTTTTGTGGTGCATTGATGTATTTTAAAATTTCGTTATTTACATTCAAGGCATCGATATTTTTTGATGTGAATATTACTTTGTTTGCAATGTCTATGTAATCCTCATTATTAAGAGTGTTTAGAAATATGGCTGATATGAGTGATTCATTGCAAACCATTTCTGATGGAATTTCAATGGTATCATTTGGTAAATGCTGTATTTCTGGATGTTTTCCATCTCCGATTTTAATGAGCCAGTCATTGAATTCATTTTGGCCTTCAGATCTTATATTTAATTCTTATTTGAGATGTGTAAATATTTGCCACAGTTTACTGGTCTTGATACATGTTTCAATGATCTCTGTTCTATTTCCGTGTGGCACAACAGGGAATGTTTGCCTAAAATCGCCTCCTAACAGCATCACCTTTCCACCAAATGGCAACTTATTATCCATTACTTCTTTTAAGAATCTGTCAATACATTGCAGTGCATGACATGACATCATTGTTGCCTCATCTATGATAATTAGTTTAGTTAGTTTGAATTTTTTTGCTTGTATGGAATTGAGTCGAATATCTGACACTGATGTTTCCAAAATGGGAACTGGCAGCTTAAATCCACTATGCACAGTTCTCCCACCATCTAACAAAAGTGCAGCAATTCCAGTTGTTGCAAATGGCATAGCTATCTGACCCTGTGATTGAATATAACTCATCAAACAATTGTACAGATAAGTTTTTCCTGATCCACCTGGTCGGTCTAGATAGAAATACCGGTCTTTGACCATTTCATCATCTGTAGCACTTGTGATGGCATGAAATGCTTCTAACTGTAAAGTATTTAAAGTTGCCAGTTTTTCTTGGGTTTTTTGTTTTTGAAGCTCAGTGTCATAATCATCAAAATTGATGTCATCTATAAGTCCTGGACGAGGTAAATTAAAACTTGCACAATTTAATCCATGAGCCAACAATATTTCTTGGATTTCCATCAATGTTTTTAACAGAGCTATTGGTTCTCTGTAACGTTTTAAGAAATCTTCTGACATGTTTAATTTAAATATTTCCCACAAGTGAAAGCATCAGGTACATTGCAAAATATACATATGAATGCAAATTGTTGTCTCATTTTCTTAGGCATTTGACATAATGCTGCTTCTTACAGACACCTCTCCCATTCTGTATCATCAGCTATGAAATTTTGATGTCTTGCAGCTAATAGGAATGTATCATAAACTATGTCATTCACTGTACGTAAATGCTCAAAACTCTGTGCACCGGGAACATGTAGCAGAAGTAATCTTAAGCTGAAACGTTCAATATCCCTTGGACTAACGGTATAAATGCGTGGTATGATTTTATGAGTATCTCTTCTTCGTTGTCGCCATAGACAATTTACAAATACATAGTGATATGGTATCTCTATGTATAAAAATTGTCTGGCCTCCGTATCCTGACAGTTTAATTTAAACCACGCAGTAAGCGTAGTATCTCTGTCTTCACTTTGATATAATGCAGATCTTTCATTTCCTTGAGTAAAGCAAACCAACTGACTTTGAGGCAAATGTACAGCTAAACGATAGATAGCATGTGACCGATCATGCATCTCAAATTTCAAAAGGCGCCACATTGCTTCAGCAGCACTCACATACCGAGCATCTAAATAATTTGATAGTTCATCATGTAAAATTGGATTTTCGTTTTCATTTCCAACACCTTGTACAACAACAGTAGCTGCATCATATCCTTTGTATATGTATTTATACACATACTTAATTGATTTAATTGAAGTGCAAGCTTCCACATTGATGTGTGCATTGTACTTAATGAGCAAATGTGGATTGTATGGAACGACAAATCTATTATCAACCTTTTGGCCACGGATAATAGCTGTTTGTCCTTGTGTTCTTTTATACAAAGGATATCCATCACAATTTGCATAAGTTTCCAGTTGAAATTGTTTTGGAAATTCTTTAGTACATTTTTTATTTTCCATACATGGTGAATTCGGATTCATTTCTTCACATGGGCCATGAATCATTCTATGTGTAACAATCTCCCCAAGCTTTTTATATTTTTCTTGGTCTGGCAATTGTGCACAAATTACTGAATCCACTCTCTCTGCAGTGTTCAATTTGTCTTTTTCCTGCAGTATTAAAAGTATGTGAGCATGTGGCAATCCCCTTTTTTGAAATTCAATGGTGTAAACAAAAGCCACACATTGTCCAAATAAGTGTGCTTTAGTGATATCATGAATGAATGAATTGAGTTTGATTTTAAATACACTGGCCACTAAATTTGGTCGGTCAGAAGTAGTTTGTCCCAGATTCAAATTTTCATTGATCTCTGGCCAATGTGGATTACACGTAAATGTAATAAATAAATCTGGTTTTCCAAATTTTGTAACAATAGCCATGGCATCATTATACCTTTCTCGCATATTGCGAGGAGATCCTTGGAAAGAGGATGGCAAAATAATTGCTCTTCCAGCTGGAATGTCTCTGTTGGAAGCTAAATCTGCCACATAATCCATTAATCCACAATACTGTTCTACTCGTAATTTATTTTGTTGATATTTAATAAAATTTAGATTATTGGCTTCAACTTGTAAATATGAATCAATAATCCATTGTTGAGTGAGTTTTCCTCCATGTAAAATTGGATTAAAACAATCACGGATAGCAGTTTGTGCCACTTTACATTCCAGCATGGAAATATTAGATCTAATACGAAGTTTAGTATTGGGATAACTTTCCAATTGTAATTTTGGTTCCCATCTTGGTTCCCCATTTGGAAAGAAAATGGGATATGTCATTGGATCTAAATTACAGCTTAATATATTAATGTTGATAAATGGTTGTTCTTCATTGCGTGGATATATTCTAATATCCCGCTGAAAAGGTGGTTCACCATCTTAATTTTTAAACACCATGGCAACCTCGTTTACAGTAGGTAAATTATATCTTCTTTGATCAGTGTTGCGATCTCTTTTTAACACCATATTGACTCTTGGTGTAGGCAATTGATGTCTTTGAGCATGTTCCTGTTGTTCTTTTTCAAGCTGTGCTAATTGTTTGTATGCTTGACTATATGGGTTTTTTTCCATAATTTTTTCAAGCTGTTCAAAGACTATGCGCAAACACTGTCTATTTTCTGGAAGTGTCATTCTTTGTTCCACAGCTTCCATCGTATCTAAGACATATAACTGTGCAAATTTCCTTTGCTGTCCTTCTTGTCGTTGTAAATGTGAAGTTCGGTATTATATTTGACCTTGAACTCTGAAACAGTAAGGACCATGTCCTGGTACATTTTCTGCTAATGTTGCACCCATTGAAGCGAATGAAATTGCACTGTTATAAGACCTTATGTTTTGTTTGAAATTATTATAATTTGGAAATGTTGGATCACTCATAATGCATTCTAAATAATATGGAAATGGGTGTCTTACTGGAAGTTTCACCTTTCCTTTCTGACAGCAACTAATGAAATTTCCGTCAGTAGGTCTTTCCTTTATAAAATGATAGGCCCCACAAAACTGACAAACCACATTAAGTAACCCACAATAGTTAGTATCTACTTCTACTGCAGTAGTAAACACATTATCATGCATTTCTTCAACATAAATATCAGACCCACTTTCTATATGTACATTTTTTCTTGTGTTTCTACATTTAAGTCATTCTGCAAAATAGAGTCATTGGACAATGGTTCACAGAGATGTTTTTGTTTACTTTTACGTTTCTTGGAAGCCCCAACACACTCACTTGCGGCTTTCTTACTCATCTTTCTTTTATTTAAAAGTCTCTGTCGATCTTCTTCTCGCAAGCGTTGTGAAGTTTCCGGTGTCTGAGCATCTCTCCACCTTTGCTTCCTTTCCCTTGCCAATCTTCTTTTGCGTTCAATTTTGTCTTCTCCATTGTCCGCCATTTTAATCTGTAATTTTAAATAGAGATGTAATTATTGTTTGTTCTTTGTTTTATATACATTTTTTTCCGATTTGTACTTTTAGATTAAAGTAGATGAATAAACTAATAAAACATTTTCAATTGTTGCACTTTAGTCTGAAAGAAATGAAACCATTTTTCAAAGTATTTTATTGACATATATGAAATCGGAAATAGCTGCACATATCCATCTTTATATTACTAATCTTTCAATGACATTCCTTCTTGATTGAATTCACAGCATACCATCCTTTTATTTTTTTGCAAGTGTTGTAAGCTTCTTCTTTTCTTTAAATATTATTATTACTTATTATTGTCTTTTCAACTTTTTTAAAGTTTTAACTAAATATCATAAATTAATGACTCAATAAGTACTATCCATTTTCAATCAATGTAAATTTTCACCAAATATATAATACATAGCCTTTTTCTATGCGTCACTACAAAATAACATTTTATACCTGTGAAGATGATGTTGATGTTGTTCAAAGGCTGCAAACGTCACACTGTCTGTTTCTTCCCTTGCAAATCCGAATAAACTGTAAAATCAAATAGATAATATTTTTAAACTTTTGCTTCATCAATATCATTAAATGAACATCAACAGACATATATTTGTCTACATTGAAAACATCATCTTTTTTAATATTTTGCCATAGTAATATAATTAAAATTCTATACCTGTCCAAATTATCCTTATGATGTTCAATTTGTGCAAACGTCACTATCTATGGTCATTCACGTAGAATTCACTGCAATAGTAAAATTAATGTATAATATGTTACTTCTTCTGTATTAATCAATGAGTCTTAACATACCTATTTTTGCATAGATTAAAAACATGAAATAAATATATCAATAAATCAACATGAACACACATATGAAAACATAGATTATAAACATACACTCAATATTACTGTTAATCTTTAAATAAGAATCAATGCATCTGTATTAATATTAAATTAATGTCTGACTAAATATAACATCAACACATAACCATGTTCCCTTTATTTTTTTTAGAATGGTATACAAAATATATAAGAACTGAATTATTTAAATAATGTACATACATTAATAATTAATTAATCATCGTGTTCCATTTTTTATGCACATTCTTAAACGTTAACCTTTTTTAATATTAATGATTAGTAATCATACATTAGGAATGTTATTTACAATTCTTACCCACTTGTAATCACGACATATCCCAAAATAGTTCTTAAATTAATGTACATTAATAATTAATGAATCAATGTGTTCCTAATTAATTAATGTACATTATGAATGTTATTAACAAATATTTTCACACAGGTAATCACGACATATAACAAAATAATTGTAAAATTAATGTACATTAATAATTAATTAATAAATATGTTTTTATTATTGACATTCTTAATTTTGATATTAATAATTAATTAATTAATTAATGTACATTATGAATGTTATTAACAATTGTTTCACACAGGTAAGCACAATATTATTTTTATATTAATTAAATTTCTTATCTATTATTTATTAAGTAAGTACCAATTTATTAATTAATAAATATAAATAATATATTTACCTTTTTTAATGTAATAATGCTGAAGCAGTATACTGAAGAGCTAACAATCTCTTGCGATTTCCCGGCATCAAAAAACTTCCAGTCAGACTGTCATCTCCTGAGGAGAAAGTGTGAGTCATGTGTGAAATGTGCCCTATATATAGGGTTTGTGCGCGAGACAAATTCATAGTTTTAGGCGGGAAATCCGCAGTTGCGCGAGCCAAATGCGTTGTTTTCGGCGGGAAATCCTATGTGGCGCAAGACAAAGGCCGGGAAATCTGTGTTAAATCGTCTTTTTACTCATTGCGCGGTTAATCCGCATCCTTTATCTCGTTGTTTTTCAAACACGTCTACGTCTACGTCTGTGGCTGTGTTTTACGCAGTTCGTAGTAGTAAGTTCATTTTTTTCGGCGGCCATTTTTTTCTCGCTTAGCCGATTTTCGATCTTTGTAACTCGGCTAAATCGATCTAAATTGCAGTTCCAACTCACTTCCAGACGTCCTGCCTGGTTCCTCATGCTGTAAGTGACCTTTGTTTTATTTTTTAGTGTGTATTTAGTGTTTTTTTTACTGTTTTTGTTCCGCCGCTTATCTCGTAATTTTTTTCACCTCATATTTTTTTTCTAAGTGCTACGGTTTAACGGCTCGCATCGCTACGCAAGGCTCGCCTGCAATGAGCGCCTGCGGCGCTCATTGCCAAAGTGCTACGATGTAACGCGCTCATTGCCAAAGTGGTACGATGTAACGGCTCGCCTCGCTATGCGAGGCTCGCCTGCAATGAGCGCCTGCGGCGCTCATTGCCAAAGTGGTACAATTTAACGGCTTGCCTCGCTACGCGAGGCTCGCCAAGCCCTGGCAAAGTCGTACGATCGTCAAAGTGGTACGGCAAGAGGTGCCGATCAGGCAGTTAAAGGCATAGGAGGTGCCTATAATTGGGTAGCCTCAATGCTGGGGGATTTGTCCCCCCATCCTCCCAATTTCCTATGACCCTGCCTCTGTCTAAGTTGTAACTTATGAGATTACTTAATTGACCATGATCATGCCCTGAAATGCTACATACCCGTTCATGGTTTGCGTGTGGTGACTGTGAGCCTGAACTTGTGGGCTTGAGTCAATTAAATACATCTTTATCTGTATCAAATGTCTAGCACACAGACAAACAGGCTTTATGAAGGTAATTATGGGCTTGGAACTGAACGGTGGCCATATTTTCCTTTTCTAAATATTTTGATTCCATTTTGTGTCTGGTTGTGCTTATCCATAAGGTTTTCTTGGCAAAGATACAGGAGTGGGTTGTTAGTTCCTTCTCCAGTGAACCACAATTTGTCTGGCATCTCTGCTATGTGTTGCCCATCTTGGGATACCCTACATGATTTAGGTCACATTCATTGAAGGACACAAGTCCCTTCACCATAGCAAGGTAGCAATCCAGAAAGGGGGGTGTGACGAAGTGCCCTTCGACACTTTGTCTTGGAGAGGACTGTTTGCCAGCCTCCTGCCCTGTGACTATGGCCCTGGTACATATTGCCCTTCAAACACAGTATTCGGCCATACCAGAGTGTATGTCACTCATTCTGGCCCTTTACATACAGGGGGGTCATTCGGTACTTGCCCTGTGTGAACCATGATACCACAGATAGCTATGCCATGGAGCCCATTCATATAATGAAAGACTATGGGAAAGACTTTAGCTACATGGCAATGGAACTGTGTGAAGAGGATCTGAGCGCTATTCGGTAGTTTTGTGCGCTCAGATCCCAGCTGTAACGGAACCCATCACTGTTTTACCCTGTTTATGGTTATTTAATTCTTGGTTCATGCCATTTTTTAATATGTTTTTCCCCTGGGTGAGAGCTATTGAACGGTGCTGGACTTAAAGGTGTACCCCCTGTTTTTGGGGTACATCCAGAATAAGGTTAAAATTGTGTCTGTTTTAATTGTGTTACCTGTTATCTGAGGGGAGGAGACGTGGGGGTTGAACCATGTATCTAATTGGCTGTGATAATTATGTGGGTGTAGCCCTTCAGAGGGCACCATTGCATAAAACGAGATCCTCTGTCATTAAAGAATAGTTCTTCTTGACCCTTCAAAACGTAGTCTCATCTCGTTATTGGAGGGGATCGCTATATCATACTGGGGATTGCTATGCTTTTGCATACTCCCTTGAGCTGTAACTACTGAACGCATTTTCCTGGTGTGTTCTCCTTGGAGGAGAGGTCTTCCCCACACGGTCCTGGATGCTGGAGATTCATACAGAGTGGAAGGAAGACGGCGCGGCTCCAGCTAAACAACGGCGGTTGTGGAGTCTGTGGTGGTTGAGGTGTCCGGTGCGGTGCTTGTAGGCCTCAGCGCAAACTTGGACGCGTCTATCAAGGGAGAGACCCGGTCGGGGTGCCAGTAGATCCGTTACAGGGGGAGTTTGTTAATACGAACATAAATATAGTTCAGCAGAATATATATATTTATTTGGTAAAATAGAGTTAATTTTTATTTCCTGCATTGCAAAGTTACACCATCAAAAAGTGTACAGTAACTTTCCCTAGCTATTCAATTTATCCACTGCAGCATGATTACGAGAGATCTACCCTGAGGACTGCTGCAAGCCAGAGCCACAAAGTATGGCACATTTTTGCATTGATTTAATCACTGCCTAAATATTCTAAGTTACCCCTAGAGATGTCGCGGACAGTTCGTCCGCGGACTATTCGCAGCGATTTTGGCATGTTCGCGTTCAAATCGGACGGCGAACAAATGCGCTTTTCGGTTCGCCCCCTATACTTTATCATTGAGGAAACTTTGACCCTGCACCTCACAGTCAGCAGACACATTCCAGCCAATCAGCAGCATACACTCCCTTCCAGAGCCTTCCATCTTAAGGACAGCATACATTTTAGAATCATTCTGAAGCTGCATTCGTTGTGAGAGGACAGATAGTGTAGCTGCTGGAGATTTAATAGGGAAATAGATAGCCAGGCTGTGTATTTAGCTTCCATTACAGACCTGAAGGACTCATCTGATATCTGCTGCAAGGACAGCAACCCAAAAAACCCTTTTTAGGGCTAGAACATCATTTATTTTATTTTATAATTTTTTCTGTCTAATTGCATATGCCTACCTGCCAGCGTGTGTGTGTGACAGGCTAACACCTAACAGCTTATATTGTGCTTATTTTCACTATTCATACCTGGTGGTGTACCATACATTGAAAACAACCATTTTTTTTCCTGTAATCTAATTTCAGTTGCCTGCCTGTGTCAGGCTCACAGCTTATATTGTGCTCAATGAAATAAAACAACACTTTTTTTTACTGTAATAGATTGAATAGCAATTGCCTGCCTACAGGCGTGTGTGTGAAGCCTATTGCATCTACTCTGCCAACTTTTGCCAGTGCACAGTGACACTCATATCTGGTGTCACCTTAGATTGCACGCGCAGTGCCCCAAATTTAAAGTGGGAGGACCGACCAAGCATCTTTTTTCATCTCCCGCTTCCAAAAATTCATGCCATATACACGTCCCTGGATAGGTGAAGTAACAGGTATCAAACTGATAGGAATAAATAGTACAACTGAACACACCACTCCTATCTGGTGGCACCTTAGATTGCATGCGCAGTGCCCCAAATTTGAAGTAGGAGGACAGACGAAGCATCTTTTTCCATCTCCCGCTTCCAAAAATCCATGCCATATACACGTCCCCTAATAGTAAACGTAACAGGGAAACCGATAGGAATAGTACTACTTAACAGTACAAACCTTATAATAACGCAGAGGCAACGCAGAGAGAGGAGTCTGAAGAAGAGGAGTCAGAGGAGGAAGGTGGCTTTGAGGAGGTGGAAGACCAAACACAGCAGGCATCCCAGGGGGCTTGTTGTCACCTTTCGGCGACCCTTGGTGGCTGGGTGGAGGAAGAGACCTTCAATGACATCAGTGAGGACAAGGAACGGGACATGGCTAGCTTGGTATCCAACCTTGTGCAAATGTGGAGTTTGCGGTTGAGCAAAGGAACTGTTTGCGGTTGTTTGCGGTGCATTAAACGGGGAGATTGGTCTGTTACTGTGTAGCGGGTGTAACCCTTACACTACCTAATCGATACAACATCATACCTGATGTTTTAAAGCATGTTATTTCAAACAATTTAGGAATGTTAGGTGATTTATGCCCTTTATGGCTTAAAACCAGACTCTGCATCAACTATGTAATTTTCCGTGGGAGTTTTGCCCCCTCCGGCATGCCACAGTCCAGGTGTTAGTCCCCTTGAAACAACTTTCCCATCACTATTGTGGCCAGAAAGAGTCCCTGTGGGTTTTGAAATTTGCCTGCCTTTTGAAGTCTATGGCGGTTTGCCGGGTTCGCCCGTTCGATAAACATTTGATGGAAGTTCGCGTCCACTGTTCGCGAACCGAAAATTTGATGTTCGCGACATCACTAGTTACCCCTCATTGCTTTTACAACATAACCCTATTTAATTGAGACTTTACTGAGCACTCACAAATTACAACAGACCCGCAAAATTTGCAAATGGTTTTAAAATCAATGATGTTACCTGGAGCAGCACCTAAAGATACAGGAAACAAAAAAAAACAATCGAAACAACAACAGTACAAATGCATGCAATAATAAAATAAATAAATGCCTAACATTGCTATAGGCACATAGGCACAACTAAAAACAGTTACATTTCCACGTGTGACTCACCATACATATGGGAAATGTGCTCAAAGCTGGATAAAACTGGTTAAAGGTCAGCACTCAAAAAAATACTTTTTAGTCTGCTGACCTTTATCTTCTCCCAATATTAATGGATATGTGATCAGACATCATGATATCCTAACAGTCGGTTATAATCTGATAACACCTATATACCAGATGAATGTGGTCACTGCTAAACATTCCTTGTGAGATGCCACAGCATTACTCGTGGTGATGCAAGTGATTTCTCATGAGAGATGCTTTTCACTATTTGTGTATGAAGTTTAGGAATGTTGGTTTATGCACATTACTGATTATTCTATTATACTAGCAACTTGCCCGCCAAAAATGACGGCAATAAAATTTGAAGCCTGGCATTGCTGTTTGCAACACATTGCAAGCCTCTCCCCCCCTCTACTTTACTGGGCTTGTGATGAGAGCCTTTGGCGATTATCATGGGCCTTGCAATGAGCGCCTTTAATAAAATCCCTGTTACCCCACTAATTACAAAAATAAATAAATCCTAAATTACTGAAAAAAATAAATTAAAGAAAATAAAAAACCCTACATTACACAAAATAAAAAACATCATTTAGTAAAAATAAAAAAACCTAGAATTGCGCAAAATAAAAACATAATTTACTGAAAATAAAAAAAACTAGAATTACATCAAATCAAAAAGACTATATTATAGTTTAATAAAAACATACATTAAATACACAAAAAAACCTCTAATTACACTGAAAAAAACACCCTTTCCTAAACCTACAATAGGGTAAATAAGCCCACTAACCTTACCCAAATGTAATGGTTTTCTGGCCTTTGTCCCTAGCATAAGGGCCCATCCTTCATTGCTGCAGTTCAGATGTCCGGCATCCCTAGAAAGAAAGAAAAAAACATTAAAATGAATAAATAAATAAACACAACATATAATCAATATCTTCCTCCCATTCCCTATCTCTCTCCCTCCCTATTCCTCTCCCTATCTCTGTCTCTCTCCCTAACTCTCTCCCTCCCTTTCTTTCTCCTCTCTAACCATCTCTCACCCTATCACTCTTTCCCTATCTCCCCCCTATTCCTCTCCCTGTATCCCTCTCCCTATCTCTCTCTCCCTACCTAACTCTCTCCCTCCCTTTCTTTCTACTCTCACCCTATCCCTCTCTCCCTATCTCCCCCTATTCCTCTCCCTATATCCCTCTTTTACTATCTCTCGCTACCTCCCTAACTCTTTCCCTCCCTATTTTTCCCTTCCCTTCCTATCTCAATCCCTATCCCTCTCCATATTTCCCCCTATCCCTCTCCATATATCCCTCTTTCCCTATACCCCATCCTTCTCCCTATCTTTCTCTCCCTCCCTAGATGTCTCCTCCCTATCTTTCTCCTCCCTTCCTATTTCTCTCCCTCCCTTTCTCAATCCCTATTCCTCTCTCCCTATTTCCCCCTATCCCTCTCCCTATATGCCTCTTCCCCTATCCGCCCATCCCTCTTCCTATCTTTCTCTCCCTCTCTAGATGTCTCCTCCCTATCTTTCTCCTCTCTCCCTATCTCTCTCTCTCCCTCTCTTCCTATCTCCCCTCTATCCCTCTCCCTATATCCCACTTTCCCTGTCCCCCACCCCTCTCCCTATCTCTCTCTCCCTCCCTATCGTTCTCCTCCCTCCCCATCCCTCTCCCTATCTCTCTCTCCCTCCCTATCTTTCTCCTCCCTCCCTATCTCTCTCCCTCCCTATCTCTCTCTCTCCCTTTCTTTCTCCTCCCTCCCTATCTCTCTCCCTATCCCTATCACTCCCTATCTCCCACTTATCCTTATCCCTATATCCCTCTTTCCCTATCCCCCATCCCTATCCCTATCTCTCTCATCCTATCTCTCTCTCACTCCCTATCTTTCTCCTCTCTCCCTATCCCTCCCTCCCTACCCTACTCTCCCTATCTCCCCCTATCCCTCTCCCTATATCCCTCTTTCCCTTTCCCCCCTCATTTCTCTCCCAATCTCTCTCTCCCTCCCTAACTCACTCCATCCATATCTTTCTCCTCCCACTGTCTCTCTTCCTATCCCTCTCTACATATCTCCCCCCTATGCCTATCCCACCATCCCTCTCCCTATCTCTCTTTCCATCCCTTTCTTTCTCCTCTCTAACCATCTCTCACCCTATCCCTCTTTCCCTATCTCCCCCCTATTCATCTCCCTGTATCCCTCTCCCTATCTCTCTCTTCCTACCTAACTCTCTCCCTCCCTTTCTTTCTCCTCTCACCCTATCCCTCTCTCCCTATCTCCCCCTATTCCTCTCCCTATAGCCCTCTTTCACTATCTCTCGCTACCTCCCTAACTCTTTCCCTCCCTATTTTTCTCCTCCCTCCCTATCTCAATCCCTATCCCTCTCCATATTTCCCCCTATCCCTCTCCATATATCCCTCTTTCCCTCTACCCCATCCTTCTCCCTATCTTTCTCTCCCTCCCTAGATGTCTCCTCCCTATCTTTCTCCTCCCTTCCTATTTCTCTCCCTCCCTATCTCAATCCCTATTCCTCTCTCCCTATTTCCCCCTATCTCTCTCCCTATATACCTCTTTCCCTATCCGCCCATCCCTCTTCCTATCTTTCTCTCCCTCCCTAGATGTCTCCTCCCTATCTTTCTCATCTCTCCCTATCTCTCTCTCCCTCTCTTCCTATCTCCCCTCTATCCCTCTCCCTATAGCCTACTTTCCCTGTCCCCCAACCCTCTCCCTATATCTCTATTCCTCCCTATATTTCTCCTCCCTCCCCATCCCTCTCCCTATCTCTCTCTCCCTCCCTATCTTTCTCCTCCCTCCCTATCTCTCTCCCTCCCTATCTCTCTCTCTCCCTATCTTTCTCCTCCCTCCCTATCTCTCTCCCTATCCCTCTCACTCCCTATCTCCCCCTTATCCCTTTCCCTATACCCCCTCATTTCTCTCCCTATCTCTCTCTCCCTCCCTAACTCACTCCCTCCATATCTTTCTCCTCCCACTGTCTCTCTTCCTATCCCTTTCTACCTATCTCCCCCTATCCCTATCCCACCACCCCTCTCCCTATCTCTCTTTCTCTCCCTATCTTTATCCTCTCTCCCTTTCCCTCTCTCCCTATCCCTCTCTACCTATCTCCCCCTATTCCTCTTTCCCTATGCCCCATCACTCTCCCTATCTCTCTCTCCCTCTCTATATTTCTCCTCTCTCCCTATCCCTCTGTCCCTATCTCCCCTGTATTCCTCTCCCTATATCCCTCTTTCCCTACCCCCCTCATCCCTCTCCCTATTTCTCTCTCCCTCCCTAACTCTCTCCCTCCCTATCTTTCACCTCTCTATCTCTCTCCCTGCCTATCTTTCTCCTCCTTCCCCATATCTCTCCCTTTCTCCCCCTACCCCTCTCCATGTATACCTCTTTCCCTATCCCCCATCCCTTTCCCTAACTCTCTCTACCTCCCTAACTCTCTCCCTCTCTATCTTTCTCCTCCATCCCTATCTCCCTCCCTATCTTTCTCCTCCCTCCCTGTCTCTCTACCTATCCCTCTCTCCCTATCTCCTCCTATCCCTATATCCCTCTTTGCCTACCCCCCATCCATCTCCCTATCTCTCTCTCCCTCCCTAAATTTCTCTCTCCCTATCTTTATCCTATCTCCCTATTCCTCCTATATACCTCTTTCCCTATCCCCCATCCCTTTCCCTAACTCTCTCTACCTCCCTAACTCTCTCCCTCTCTATCTTTCTCCTCCCTCCCTGTCTCTCTACCTATCCCTCTCTCCCTATCTCCTCCTATCCCTATATCCCTCTTTGCCTACCCCCCATCCATCTCCCTATCTCTCTCTGCCTCCCTAAATTTCTCTCTCCCTATCTTTATCCTCTCTCCCTATTCCTCTTTCCCTATCCATCTCCCCCTATTCCTCTGACTATATCCATCTTTCCCTATCCCCCCTTATCCCTCTCCCTAACTCTCTCCCCCCTATCTTTCTCCTCCCCCTCTATCTCTATCTTTCTTTCTCCTCCCTCCCTATCTATCTCCCTATCTTCCCCTATCCCTCTCCCTGTATCCCTCTTTTCGGAACTCCCCCATCCCTCTCCCTATCTCTCTCTCCCTCCCTAACTATCTCCCTCCCTATCTCTCTCCCTGTCCCTCTCTCCCTATCTCCCACCTATCTCTTTCTCCGTATATCCCTCTTTCCCTATCCCTGATCCCCATCCCTATCTCTTTCCCTCCCTATCCCTCTCTCCCTCCATCACTCTCTCTATATCTCTCCCTCCCCCTCCTATCTCTCTCTCTCCCTCCCTATTTATCTCCCTATCCCTCTCTCCCTATCTCCCCCTATCTCCCCCTATCTCTCTGTGTAGATTCCTCTTTCCCTGTCCCCCATCCCTCTCCCTACAGTGATTATAAAAAGTCTACACACCCCTGTTAAAATGTCAGGTTTCTGTGCTGTAAAAAAATGAGACAAAGATAAATCATTTTAGAACTTTTTCCACCTTTAATGTGACCTATAAACTGTACAACTCAATTGAAAAACAAACTGAAATATTTTAGGTAGAGGGAAGAAAAAATATAAAAATAAAATAATATGGTTGCATAAGTATGCACACCCTTAAACTAATACTTTGTTGAAGCACCTTTTGATTTTATTACAGCACTCAGTCTTTTTGGGTATGAGTCTATCAGCATGGCACATTTTTACTTGTCAAGATTTGCCCACTCTTCTTTGCAAAAACACTCTGTCAGATTGCGAGGGCATCTCCTGTGCACAGCCCTCTTCAGATCACCCCACAGATTTTCAATCGGATTCAGGTCTGGGCTCTGGCCGGGCCATTCCAAAACCTTAATCTTCTTCTGGTCAAGCCATTCCTTTGTTGATTTGGTGTATGCTTTGGGTAGTTGTCATGCTGAAAGATGAAGTTCCTCTTCATGTTCAGCTTTCTATCAGAAGCCTGAAGGTTTTGTGCCAATATTGACTGGTATTTGGAACTGTTCATAATCCCCTCTATCTTAACTAAGGCCCCAGTTCCAGCTGAAGAAAAAAAGCCCCAAAGCATGATGCTGCCACCACCATGCTTCACTGTGGGTATGGTGTTCTTTTGGTGATGTGCAGTGTTGTTTTTGCACCAAAAATATATTTTGGAATTATGGCCAAAAAGTTCAACCTTGGTTTCATCAGACCATAACACCTTTTCCCACATGCTTTTGCGAGACTTCAGATGTGTTTTTGCAAAATGTAGCCTGGCTTGGATGTTTTTCTTCGTAAGAAAAGGCTTTCGTCTTGCCACTCTACCCCATAGCCCAGACATATGAAGAATACGGGAGATTGTTGTCACATGTACCACACAGCCAGTACTTGCCAGATATTCCTGCAGCTCCTTTAATGTTGCTGTAGGCCTCTTGGTAGCCTCCCAGACCAGTATTCTTCTCGTCTTTTCATCAATTTTGGAGGGAGCTCCAGTTCTTGGTAATGTCACTGTTGTGCCATATTTTCTACACTTGATGATGACTGTCTTCACTGTGTTCCATCGTATATCGAATGCCTTGGAAATTCTTTTGTACCCTTCTCCTGACTGATACCTTTTAACAATGAGATCCCTCTGATGCTATGGAAGATCTCTGTGGACCATGGCTTTTGCTGTGGGATGCGACTAAGAACATTTCAGGAAAGACCAAATAGAGCAGCTGAACTTTATTTGGGGTAAATCAGAGGCACTTTAAATGATGGCAGGTGTATGCTGACTCCTATTTAACGATTTGGAATATGATTGCTTAATTCTGAACACAGCTACATGCCCAGTTATAAGAGGGTGTGCAGACTTATGCAACCACATTATTTTTATTTTCTATTTTTCTTCCCTCCACCTAAAAGATTTCAGTTTGTTTTTCAATTGAGTCGTACAGTTTGTAGATCACATTAAAGGTGGAAAAAGTTCTGAAATTATTTATCTTTGTCTCATTTTTTTACAGCACAGACACCTGACATTTTAACAGGGGTGTGTAGACTTTTTATATCCATTGTATCTTTTTCTCTCTCTCTCTCTCCCTACATCTCTCCCTCCCTACCTCTCTCCCTCCCTATCTCTTTTCCTCCCTATCCATCTCTCTCTATCTCTCTCTCCCTCCATCCCTCTCCCTATCTCTCTCTCTCCTCCTCCTCCTGCCTCTCAATCTCTCTACTCCTCCCTCCCTCTCTCTCTCTCTATCTATCCCTTCTCACTCTCTATCTCATATACTCCTTCCTCTATCTACACATCTCTCTCTATGCCTATCCCTCTATCTATCCCTCTCACCCTCTCTATCCCCCTCTCTCTCTTCATCTCCAACCTCTCTCTACCCCCCTCTCCTCTCTTTCTCTATCTCCCTATTCTCTCTCTCTCTATCTCCCCCTCTGTGGCCCACTTGAAAAAGCCAGCGGGTGGGCCCGGCTGGAGAGGCCCGCTGTTGGGCCCGGCTGTAAAGGCCCCTGGTTTGGGCCTAGGCTGGGGAGGGCTGCGGGTGTGTCTAGTCTGAAGATGGCCGAGGTCGAGCCTGGCTGAAGAGGGTCATGTTCAAGCCCTGATGCGGACGCCTGTGGTGGGGCCCAGATGAGGCGGCCTGCATGAGGAGGGTAAGTGAGGGGGGGGTAAGAGACACAGGGGAGGGAGAGGGGGGAAAAGACACAGGTGTGGGAGAGGGGGAAAGAGATACAGGCTTGGGAGAGTGGGGAAAAGACACAGGCGTGGGAGAGGGGTAAAGAGATACAGGGAGGGAGAGGGGGGAAAAGACACAGGCGTGGGAGAGGGGTAAAGAGATACAGGGAGGGAGAGAGGGGCAAAGAGACACAGGGGAGGGAGAGAGGGGGGAAGAGACACAGTGGAAGGAGTTAGGGCGAAAGAGACACAGGGGAGGCCTCTCTATAGCTCTCCCTCCCCATCCCTTTCTCTCCCTATCTACCCTCCCTCTCTCTAATCCCTCTGCCCTACCTATCTCTCCTTCTCTATCACTCTCTTTCTAGCTCTCTATCTATGCCTCTCTCTCTCTCTCTATCCCACTCTCTCTCTATCCCTCTCTCTAACCCTAACTCTATTGCCCTTCCTCTCTCTCCATACCCATCTCTATACCTATCCCTCTATCTATGCCTATCTCCCTCTCTCTCCCCCCTCCTCTCTCTCTATCCCCTCTCCTCTCTCTATATCTCCCCCTCCATTCTCTCTCTATCTCCCCCTCCTCTATCTCTCCCCCTCTCTCTCTCTATCTACCCCTCCTCTCTTTCTCTCTTTCTCTCCCTCCTCTCGCTCTCCCTCTCTCTCTCTCTCTCTCTATCTCTCTCCCCTTCTCTCTCTCTCTCTTCCCCTCATCTCTCTCTCTACACTCATCTCTCTCTAGCTCCCCCTCCTCTCTATCCCCCTCTCTATTTCTCCCCCTCCTGTCTTTCTCTCTCTCTCCCTCCCTCTCTCTCTCTCCCCCTTCTCTCTCTCTCTTCCCCTCATCTCTCTCTTCCCCTCATCTCTCTCCCACTCCTCTCTTTCTCTCTCTCCCCCTCCTCCTCCCTATCTCTCTCTCTCCATCCCTCTCCCTATCTCTCTCTCCTCTCTCTCTCCCCCTCCTCTCCCTCTCTCTTCCCCTCATCTCACTCCCCCTCCTCTCTTTCTCTCCCTCCCCTCCTCCTCCCTATCTCTCTCTCTCCATCCTTTTTCTTATCTCTCTCTCCCTTCCTATCTCTCTCTCCCTATCTCTCTCACCCTTCCCTCCCTATCTTTCTCCCCCTACCTAACTCTTCCTATCCCTTTTCCCTTTTTCCCTCTATCCCTCTCCCTATCTCTCTCCTGCTCTCTCCCTCTCTATATACCTCTCATTATCTCACTCTCTCCCTCCTCCTCTCTATATCTCTCCCTCCCTATCCTTCTCTCTCTCTAATCCCTCTGCCCCTACCTATCTCTCTATCTCCTTCTCTATCACTCTCTCTATAGCTTTCTATATATGCCTCTCACTCTCCCTATCTATCCCTCTCTCTCCTTATCTATTCTTTTTTCTCTCCTCTCTATCCCTGCCTATCGCTCCCTTTCTCTCTCTCTATCTCCTTCTCTATCACTCTCTCTCTAGTTCTCTATCTATGCCTCTCTCTCTATCTATCCCTCTCTCTCTATATTCCCCTCTCTCTATATCCCTCTCTCTCTATCCCTCTCTATCTCTCCCTCTTTCTCTCTATCCCTCTCGCTTTATCTATCCCCTTTATCACTCTCTATCTATCCCCCTCCCTCTATCTACATATCACTCTCTATACCTATCCCCTATCTATCCCTCTCTCCCTCTCTCTCCCCCACTCTCTCCCCCCTCATTTCTCTCTCTATTCCCTCTCCTCTCTCTCTGTATCTCCATCTCTTCTCTCTCTCTCCCTCTCTCTCTCTCTCTCTCTCCCCTCTCTCTATCTACCCCTCCTCTCTCCCCTCCTCTCTCCCTCCCCTTCCTCTCTCTCTCTCTCTCTCTCTCTCTCCCTCCTCCTCTCTCTCTATCTCCCCCGCCATGACGCACCTGAAAAAGCCTGCAGGTGGGCCTAGGCTGGAGAGGCCCACGGGTGGGCCTAGGCTGGGGTGGGCCTAGGCTGGAGAGGCCTGCGGGTGGTCCTAGTCTGAAGAGGGCCGTGGTCTGGCCCGGCTGAAGAGGGCCGCGGTCAGGCCCTAATGCGGAGGCTTGTGGTGGGGCCCAGATGAGTAGGCCCACATGAGGAGGTAAGAGAAGGGGGAAGAGACACAGGGGAGGGAAAGAGGGGAAAGATACACAGGGGCGTGAGAGTGGGGAAAGAGACACAGAGGAGGGAGAGCAGGGGAAAGAGACACAGCCCACTTGGAGGCACAGGGGCTGTGAGTGGCCTGTAATAGGACCCTGGGGTGAGAGAGTAAGAGGGAGAAATAAGGAGTGAATAAAGATAAGGGAGGGAAAGAGAGAGAGACCTGTGTGGCTGTGGGAGCTGCCACTCAGCACTTGGCAGCTCCCACCGCAGTCATAAGTGGTTTGTGGGCTTTCAGAATGAACGTCCATAACCACATTTTGCAGCTGCTTGAATCTGACTGGTTGATGCTGCAGGTATGTATCAGGAAAATTGATACATATCCTGGCTCAGTGAATGTAGGCTCACCCAGGATGAGCAATACAGAATTACAACACTCTATATGATCTATAGCAGCAGTGCAGCATTGGGGAAGGCACACAAAGGGTTAATTTAAAGTGATAGATGCATATTTTTAACAAAAATCATATGAAAGAAGACATGAATGTTAATATATAGATATCGATAAATGTTATTCTTTATATAAACTAAAATAACAATATTAAAGTGATTGATAATTTTGGGGGGGTGCTTATCCATTTTCCCCTATACACCAGCCGACCCTCGTGGAGTGTGACATGATGATGACATATAAATCATTTGATTCATTCCAAAATATTGTTATGTGAACATTCCAGAACATTCCAGTGACACAACTGTGGTTTACAGGTGATCACATGTATTATTATGTCCAAAATGTGTACAAACACTGATTTAAATGTTAATATCACTATTTTCTAAAGCATGCATTAACAACATCATTGTTGATTATTAGGAGTTAATACTTTGATAAATATACATTGTGATACTGTTGTAGTTCACCATTACTTTGAAGGATTGTGAACCATATGGCATGTCTAATTGATAATTGATAATTGATACATTAAGACTAGCACTTATTGTCAC
This sequence comes from Discoglossus pictus, assembly GCA_027410445.1. NCBI lineage: Eukaryota > Metazoa > Chordata > Amphibia > Anura > Alytidae > Discoglossus > Discoglossus pictus. The sequence goes on along the minus strand of CM050166.1, from coordinate 100,905,581 downwards.
ATGATAATTATTGGTATACATGTTGCCACAAGAACAGCAATGGTGTGCGGCTTTCCAGAATAGGTATACCCATAATTCCCTTTGATCGATGTAAGATGCCTGGAGCTCCATGTGCCTCCCCACAGCCTATTTTTGGATCTGTAGGCCTTCCTGGCCAGTTTTGAGACATTAGTGTAATCCCCATTGTCATGATATGTCCCTATATGCCCATGATCTTATGCCTATAACACCTTATTCCTTACATGCTCCATGTTAATATCCAGTGCCTGGCCTGTGCTATCTAGTGATGTACCTGTGGCATTCACTTCCACCATTTATCCACAATTGTTGTCACCCAGTCCTCTGTTTAAGGCCTCATGGTGTCCATGATGACATATCTCACTCACCAGTGACTGAGCCCCCAGGCTATTGTGTAGATGACATGCCTTGGGTGTGCCATAGATTATTTCTGTGAGTACTGTCCTGTGGTGTTGATCACTCCTGTTGCTGAGTATTATTTGTGTTGTGTCGATTCCTTTAATAGTGAGTGTTTCATAGCAGCTCTGTGGTCCATGTGTGTTTACTGTGTGGTATTATCCTCTTACACACTGTGGTCTGTGTTTCCTGAGGCATTGTGATATGTTATGTGGGGATGTGATCTTGACAATAGTTGGTGTTCCATTATATATGTGATGAGTCAAACATATCAATGTATATATCTGATTTATTTTTCACATTTGTGCCTCTGTGACTGTAAGATATTATTTGTAATGAAGATTTCTGTGGCAATTGATTAATGTGCTTTCTCTTTAACAGATGTATCCAGCTGTGAACACAAATTGCACATATATTCCAATAGCAATGTACAGTATTATTTTCTGATGATATTGCATGATTTTCTATTGTTTTGAGTGGTGCACTGTCTCTTTAATGACCCTCCAGCTGTCAGCAATGGTTTTAAAATGATTTCCGAGTGCTATTTGGTACCCATACATTTTTCTTAAATGTTTCCCAGTTACAGCTCTGCAATAATTTGCGATTGATCCATAAAGTCTGATTAGATAGGGTTTTGTTGTAAAAGGGAAAAGGAGTAACTCATAATATTTTGACAGTGCAAAATTCAATGGAAAAGTTTGTCGGTATTTGTGGCTTTGCTTGCCACAGTCACTCCTAGTATTTCTCTCGCAATGTTTCCGCTATTGGTGAATAGTTAGGGAGATTTACTTTGCACTTAAATGTGGTGTAATTTGCAATATAGGGGAAGAAAATAGAGCTCTCAGTCTGTACTAGTTTAAGTGCAACTTCAACATACCCAATGCCAATTTCTAGATACACTTTTTGAACACATCCTCACCTTTATTGTGAACAATTTCAGTTCTCAAGGGTTGGTATAAGTATTAAGTATAAGTATTAAGTATAAGTATTTCAGCACAGTCATTTCAATCAATGGTTGAACAATTTGATTTACATTCCTGTTCTGACACAGAAAATCCTTGCTCTTGTCTACTAGGACTGGGAATGGATAAACCTTTTTTTAAATCAAAAGAGAATAACATGTTTTTTTCCTTTCATTTTGAATTCTATTATTTTATATTTAGGATGAATTAACATTGCCAGACATCTTGATGTTTATTATAAAAGCCTTTGAAAGACAAAATTCAGTAGCTGTAAACAGCAGGTAAGTATAATCAAAACATCTAGGTAGAAAATCAAGGGGGGCAGAAGAAATGGCCTCCTGTAATGAAGTCTATTTCACAATTTAGAAAACAATAGAAGGATAAACAACTCACACAAGTGCACATGTCTGAGTCATTGGTGCAAACTGCCTTCTGATCAGAAATGAAATCCATGGTATAATCTCACAGTAAGCTGTGTGTTTCAGAATACTAATATAAAGTTTTTATATTGCTGGTATTTTACTCCAGAAACTTTGCTAATATGGGTATTATTGCAATAGTTTATGTTTAAAGGGGTCATGTCAGAAAAGCGGACGTTTTCCACGTACTGTGGTCGCCAATAAACTAAAGATAATGACATAAGTGGTTTAAGATCATATGATAATTTAGGCTTGTAATTAAATAAGGACCCATAATTTTATTTAGTGGTAGTTATCATTCAGGGTATATCAGAGCCATGGAAGCCCCCTCTTTGCATATATTTTCTTCAGTAAGACATCATGCTGGTTATAGCTGAATCTGATAGTCATACAACTAATCAAATGTAAATAAATTGCAGTTCAGTTGTTAGCCATTTAAGAAGTAGATTAAATGTTGTAAAATATTTGCGTTTAGTATCTAAGAATAATGTGGGCAAGTTTATTAAAGCAATTGTTAATAATGTAACTTTTAAGTGCAACAGATCAGAGGTCTGTAAAGATGCCTTTTAAGAAAACGTTTTATAAAAAAACAAAAATCTTTTCTTTTATTTAGCACTATTTATCAATTAAATCTTCATGGATTACAATTTTAACCAAAATTTTTAGTTTATTAATTAGTTTTGTGTTTAAAATACGTTAGAAAAAACATCTAATACATTATGAATGAAAACATAAAATACTGATACCACTTATTAACTGATTTTTATATTTTTTTCCTTGCAATTTTTCATTTTAAAACAAAAAACTAGTGGGAAAAAAACGTATTTTGCTAACATATTCTAGAGTTTGAGAATATACAGAGATCAATAAATCTCAAATTCACAAGATTCAGTTACATACCTGCTTTGACATGTTTTGCTGTGTACCAAGGCAAACTGGACGTAGACATGAGCTGCCAAGATTACACATTGATCTACTGGGAATTCAAATTAACTGGAATGGGAAATTACACATCAGACAACCAGCAAATCTTCTACTGTGGACAAGAATCCTGCAGCGAAAATGTAGTAGCCCTCATAATCAGTCAAAGAGTGGTCATAACAGTGCTTGGTTACAACCGAATAATGACAGAGTGATTTCAATACGAATTTGAGGCAAACTGCTTATCATTACAAGGATCCAAGTCTATGCTCCAGCCATGGGTGTTTAAGAGACTGAAGTTGTCAAATTCTACAAGGATATTCAACATGTCCTAGATATAACACCAAGAAAAGATGTTACTCTCTTCATATGAAATTGAAAGGCTAAAGTAGGGAACCACAATATAACCGGAATAATGGGCAAGTGTGACCTTGGAGTACAAAATTAAGCAGGTCAGAGATTAGTAGAAATCTGTCAAAATAATTATTTGGTCATAGTAAACACTCTCTTTCAACAGGGTCAGAGACAACTCTATACATAGATGTCACCAGATGGATTATATACTATGTAGCCAAAGATGGAGGCACTCTATACAGTCAGCAAAAACAAGACCTGGAGCTTACTGTGGATCAGATCATGTGCTTTTTATTGCAAACTTCAGAATTTCACTTAGGAAAAAAAGAGAACATCACCAGATCAACCATATATGAAATAAAAATTATCCTCTGTGAACATGCAGTAGAGGTAAAGAATAGATTTAAGGCACTATACATGGTAGATAGAATGTTTGAAGAACTTTGGACAGAAGTTTGTGACATTGTTCAGAAAACAATAACAAAAAATAACCCCAAAAGAAAGAAAACTAAGAAGGCAAACTGGGTGTCTGATGAGCCTTTGAAAGTATTCCAGGGAAGAAGGCAAGCATAAGGTAGTAGAGAAAGGAAAAAAATGTCAGAATGAATGCAGAATTCCAGAGGATAGCAAGATGGAATATGTTGGCGCGTTACAGATAAAAGATAATAGAAAATGAGACAAGGACACATTCTGCAATGAGCAATATATATAGTTAGATAAAGATAACAAAATAGAAAAGTCACAAGATCTCTTAAAGAAAATTGGATATCTCCTAAGGCATCTTTCACACCAAAGTGTGCATAATCAAAGACAAAAATGGTAGATCCTTAACAGAAGCAGATCAGATAAAGAAGTGATGGAAGGAATACACAGAAGATCTATACAGGAAGGATTTTAACAGCATTGACAACCTCAGTAGTTTGTCCAAAGAGCTGGAGCCAGACATCTTTGAAAGTAAAGTAAGGTTGGTTTGAGGAACATTTTGTGATAACAAGGCTGCAGGAGTTGATTAAATCCCAGCTTAACTCCTCAAAATCCTGGGCTTATTTCAAACGGCTGACAGATGTTGTAAAAGTTTGATCATTATAGTGAACCTTTAAGCAGGATTAGGCAGCATTAACATAATTAGATTAAATACTGATTTAGCTAGTGCAGTTTTTTTAGTGTTTTGCAGAATATGAAGGTTCAGTTATCCAACTTAATTTATTACCCAGTTACTTCATATTAACATTTGTTTCATTATATAACCCAAGCAACATATTTCAGATTTCTAAACAACAAAAAACATTCTGTATGAGGACCTGAACTTTGGACCCACGGCTCTATAGTCTGCATAGCATATGATGGTTTTGCACTAGTTAGGAAACCTACCATAAATAGATCTCATTGGCTGGTACCTATTTTGTTCTATAGATAAATGTCTATGTATGTACATAAATATTTGTGGATGTGCATGAAACTACTTGCTTTCATTACTTATGGTATAATTTAAAAGAAAATACCATTATTTATTAAAAGGATTGTTTCATTAGTCTTATTAACACAAAAAAATAGGTAAGGCTTTATCAAAAAAAGGCTTGATCAGAAAAAAAACCTTTATTAAACTATTACTGTGCATTGTGATGGTTTGCCCCCAGAGGCCAGTGTGGACGCAGCGCTAGGAAGAGGACTAATCCCTGAGACATTATTATTTACACCAGGAGCTACGGAGTTAAGCTTGAGGTGTAATCAGGCCCAGCTGGAAGTTTCTTTAAAAGGCCTCCTGAAGCAACCAGCAGGGGGGTTTCAGGCTGGGTGTGGACCCAGAGAGCTCCAGAGAGCGAGCGAGCGAGCGAGCACCAGTGAGCTCCAGAGAAAGAGAGCACCAGAGACTGGGAAGCAAGTGTGCCAGAGCAGCAAGTGAAGCTGCCATTGTGGGATCAGGCTGTGTGACTACACCTGATTTAAAGGAGAACATTCGCTGCAAGCAGAAGAGGATCCATTGCAGCTAAGTGACTGGACTTAAAGGTACCACCCCTCTGTGATACAAAAGGTACTGTTTTTACCTGCAGGCCGATTAGCGGTCCCAGGGCTAGTCAGTGGCGTTCCTGCAAGTAAGTAAGCCTGTTTGAGTAGATGTTTATTTCATGCTGACCATAAGCTATGTTTATTTATATTATGCCAACCACTTATTAAAGCCAGTGAAAGCATACAAAGGCTCCAGAGTCCTCCATAAAGAGCATAAAAAGTTGGAAAAACAGAGCGTTGATCCCGCCAGAAGGGGGCGCTCTGCCACAGCATTTTAACATGGATTTCTATTTTTAAATCATGCCCAAGGGTATGTAAGCTCCATATCTCTCCACCGGCTGAATTATGAATTGACTCGGGGTGGAAGCAGCCCAGAGGTAAGTACCACACTGAAAGATTGTGAGACCACTCTGTAAAGCACACGTTCCTAGTAGGCAGTAGTATAACATGAGCCGCTTGCAATGTGCATGCATACAGTTTCTAGTTGCCACCCACTATCATACTACAAGTATGGTATGAAGAGCAATCCCCTCTGGGTTGAAATAGAAATCCATTGTTTTCAGGATTTCTGGCCCTAAATAACTGGCCCTACCTAACTATTCTTTAGTCCTAGATTATTTTTTTCACCCACTGTTTGCTTGTTTGGAATGTATGAAATAATATGGCGTTTATGATGTGCTTTAAATGCCTCACTATATAAATATGTCATATGTCTAATGAGCTCTATCCTCCACCTTCGTTCAAAACATATTACGTGTAAGTGGGATTGTGGATCAAAGGTATATTGAACGTGTCTGATTAATAATGGAATCCTTCTCTGTAATCTGGAGTAAACACTGTCATTTATACCAAAACTTTAAAAGTTGACCTTGAATGGAAATAAAGGGAATTAAATTACACAAACACTAATCAAGTCCCTAAAATATATACATATGTAAGTACATGAACCGTTGATCATATTAGAAAGAATATAACTTAAATTTGTATTTAGTTCACTTTCAATATTTTAAATTCCTAGTTACTGCCTTTTTTCAGTTATTTTGGACAGAGAGAGATATGAGTGTCCAGATTAGGGATCTAACACTACAGAACCACTGATCATATAAACAGAAAATATTGTCTGCTTTCTTAATAACAGGTATATAAGGCAGGGCATACATCAGCACCTATAAAACAGAGGTAAATATATAGCTACTAATCAATTCAATAGAAACATGGAGATTTTATTGAGCTCATTTTTAATATCCTCTGTCATACATTTAATATAGTTTCTTCTGGAATTTGACACTTCAATTCATAATTAATCTTCATGCAAATAGTATTAGGATAAATCAAGACTTAAATAAGATAATATAAATTCAATTTAAGCGGAGTTAAACAAAACAAATTGTCTGTATAATGGTATAAATTACCGTATTTTTCGCCGTATAAGACGCTCCGGAATATAAGACGCACAACATTTTTTTTTTTTTTTTTAATTCTTATTTTGTATTTTTCAAAGAATATCAGAAATGTACAGAATGCGTCAAGAATGTAACATATGTAAACATGTCCATACAATAATAAATAACTTTTCTTTTTATCACAAAACAGATCAATTAAACATCCCATAAGAAGTGAGAATAGGGCATTGGGAGTGGAATAGGATTTATAACCGCTATGCTAACTAAGCTATTATCCTTTCCTTTACCTCTACAAAGATTACCAGTATAATCCCAGAGTCAATCCCCGGAGAGATAATTTTTTTATAAAAACAAATACTATCTCCAATTGTCTAGTTCTGAATTAAAAGAGTGTGAGGAGTTCTCCTCCCTTCCTGTTATTCAACAATGAATTTACATATACCTTCCGTCTCTTTTAGGCTCACCTCACCTTGGGCCTCTAATTTTCCAGATGTCCCAACAGGAGGCCCACCGTTTGTATCTCGCGTCAAGTTCCGCTGAGAAGCGACTCATGGTTTGGATATGGTCAATTTTCTAAATGTAGGGGTAGTGTGTTTCCAGTGCTTCGCTATAATGCATCTGGATGCCAGGAATATTTGGTTGGTTAGGAATTGCTCGCTTTTTGTTAGTTCCTTGTTCGGGAGTCCTAATAGTGCTTCTTCTGGTTTTTGTTATATAGTTTTCCCCATAACTTCTCTAGCGTGCTATATGTTGCCTGCCAAATGTGCCTAATTTTGGGACATTCCCAAAGCATGTGTGTTAATAAACCAATGTGTCCACATCCACGAAAGCACTTGTCGGGATGTGTTTTATTTGAATTGTGTAGTCTCGTTGGTGTGAGGTACCATCTCATAACTGTTTTTAATGCGTTCTCTTGCAAGGTGATGCTTAAAGAAGACATGTTGGCCTGTTTGATAACCTGATTCCATTGTTTGTCATCTAATGTGATGTGTAAATCTGATTCCCAAGTTTCCTGATAGTGTGGCTTATCTGCACTAGACAGTTCAGCTAGGTTTTTATATATCACTGAAATGTTGCCCTTGCCTCCGGGGTTGTTAATGCAACAGTGTTCATATATTGATTTTCTGTTCTGGCTATTTAATTTTGTAGTCTGAGACAGCGTCTGTTTAATTATCATAAGATTAATCCATTCGTTGTTGGGGATCTGATTTAGTGTGTCTCCTTGAGCCTGAGTCCATGTGTCTGCAACAATAGTCAGGTTTTTTTGTATCCACCATTTCATTTGGGAGCTTTTGTTTGTGTGGTCCACCTTATGTGATTGCCACAGAGGGGTTAGGCGCGAGCCTATATGTAGCATGGGGGATTTTTTATTTATTTCCTTCCAAATTTTCAGTGAGTTACGGATGCAGCTTGTAAGATTGTGAATTTTTAAATCTGAGTGTAGGCTTAGCCACAAAGCGTGTGATAATGTTATATTATTATTTTCTAAGGTTTGTTTTTCTATCTCGACCCATGTAGGGATGGCTTCTTTTTTGTACCAGCTGGTCAATTGTGCCAGTCTTGTGGCTTTGTAATAATTAACCAGGTTTGGAAAGGCTAAACCTCCTTTTTGTGTGGGTGCATGCATCGTATTTCTGTTAATTCTTGGTTTCTTGTGGTTCCAGGTGAATTTGAAGAGAGTTTTTTGTAGTGATTTTATGGCTGATAAGTTAATTGGCGTTGGAATCGCCCTAAATAAGTATAACATTTTCGGGATAATATTCATTCTGATCGCGTTTATTTTACCAGTCCAAGATATATTGAAAGAGGACCATTTCTCTATGTCTTGTTTGATTTTACTGATAATTTGGGGAAAATTTGCTTCATATATTTGCTCCGTCGAGCCTGGGATGTTAATACCCAGGTAAGTCAGGTATTTTTGGGCCCATTTCATGGAAAAGTTTTTTGTCTAGATTTTCTACCACTTTCCTGGGGAGAGAGATGTTGAGTGCCTGACTTTTAGCCGTATTGATTTTAAAGCCTGAGATGGTGCCGAATTTTGTGAGTAATTGGAGTAAGTTGGGTAGGCTAGTTATTGGTTCGGTTAGTGATAGTAGAATATCATCTGCGAAGAGGTTGATTTTGTATTCTTTAGGTCCTACTTTTATACCTTTTTATGTCTGGGCAGGTTCTGATTGCGGTCGCCAGGGGTTCCAGGCATAGAGCAAATAGTAGAGGGGAGAGCGGGCAGCCCTGTCTAGTTCCTCTGGTGATTTTGATTTTTTTAGACTTAAAACCCTGATATGTTATAAATGCCTCTGGTTTCGCGTATAGGGCCTGTATACCTCTTATGAAGGTTTCACCTAGACCTATTCTGTTCAACACTTCCCACATAAAGGTCCAATCTATTCTGTTGAACGCTTTTTCTGCGTCCAGTGAAAGTAGCATTGAGTGTATGTCGTCCTTTTTAGTTATTTCTATGAGATTCAGCACTCTCCTGGTGTTATCTGGGGCTTCTCTGCCTGTAATGAATCCTACTTGATCTGGGTGGACAACCTTTGGTAGTAACGGGGCTAGTCTGTTCGCCAAAATCTTTGTGTATAATTTCATGTCTGTATTATTCAGTGAAGGCCTGTAGCTTCCACATTGGGCTGGGTCTTTACCTTCTTTAGGGATTACAATGATTTTTGCCTCCAAAAATTCCAGTTTTATAGGCGGACCTTTTAAGAATTCATTAAATAATTCGTGTAAATATGGGAGTAGGTGTTGTGAGCATTGTTTGTAGTAAAAGTTTGTAAACCCGTCTGGGCCGGGTGCCCCATGTGATTTAGTTGTCTTAATCGCCTCCTTAATTTCCTCTAGCGATATGGGTCTAGCCAATTCTTCAGCTTGGGTATTTTTAATTTGTGGGAGTTCTGTTGAGTTAAGGAAGCTATTTATTTGTGAGATGTGGGCTTTGGACCCTGAATGAGGAGGGGCTGAGTAAAGTTCCTTGTAGAAATGTCGGAATGTTTCCGCTATCTCATTTGGTTTAAAGACCAAATTATTATTTTTGTTACTTATCTTAGGGATGAAGGAATTAGCCCTTTGTGTTTTTAGTTTTTTAGCTAACATAGTGTCAGGTTTGTTGGCGCTTCTGAACATTGTTGCTTGCAAACGTTGGAGAATGGTCACCATTTTTTTCCTAAGAATTGAGTTTAGTTGTTGTTTTTGGGTCAAAATTTCGTTATAGATTTTTGGGTCGTGTTTCCTCGTGAATTGCGCCTGTAGGTCTGCTATTCTAGATTTAATAGTGTTCATTTGTGCTTGATCTAGTTTTTTCGTTGTTGCTCCTATTTGAATGCAAACTCCTCTAATGACTGCTTTATGGGCTGCCCACACTCCCCCCCTGCTTACCTCGCCCCCTTATTGACCGCAAAGTAGTCATCTATCGCTTTGGTAATTTTATCTTTAGATCTAATGTCATTGAGTAAGTGTGGGTTTAATGTCCACGACGGGGACTGCCCCGATGGGATTATGCTGTTTATTGAGATCTGGACCAAGTCATGATCTGACCACGCGATGGGGTGTATAATTGCGTCAATTAGGTTGTGGGCTAGTCGCTGTTGAATCAGCACGTGGTCGATTCGTGAGTGGGATTGGTGTCTAGAGGAGAAGAAGGTGTATGACCTATCTGATGGATATATTGCTCTCCATGTGTCTATCAGACCGTGGGATTTTAGCATGTGTTTGAGCTGCTGGTGTGGTGTGGGTAGAGGACTTGGATGATCGGTCCCTATCTGGATCTAGTACGGTGTTCATGTCCCCCCCTATTATGAGAGTGGAAGGACCCCATCCTGTCATCATTTGTGATATTTTATTGAAGAATTGTGATTGGTCCGTATTTGGAGCGTAAAGGTTAAGGAAGGTTAACTTTTGTTCTTGAATGGTCCCGTGAATTGCAATAAATCTCCCTTCTGGGTCTGATTGAGTTCTGGAGTGGCAAAAATTTAATCTATTGTGAACTAAGATTGTCACTCCTTTTTTCTTCTCTTTAGCCGTAGCGTGGTATGCTTGTCTGTAAGTTTTCCCCCAGTATCTGGGGACAGCTAATTTTTTAAAGTGTGTTTCCTGGATCATGACTATGTCCCCCCTAAGTTTTTGATATTCTTTTATTGCTATCCCTCTTTTAATGGGTTCATTAAGGCCTTGTGTATTGTGTGAGATTATGTTAAGGTTCATGGTGTGTCCTACCTTTAGGCTCTTTGTACCTTTTGGGAGGTGAGTCGTTGCGTGACGATGTTTTGATGTTTTGCTGAGACTGTCCGATAGGCCTCCTGCTGGGACCTCGTGGGGTACACCTGGAAGTTAGTTCTATTAGGGTAAACAAGAAGGTGGAAGACGATGTTAATGCAAGCACTGAGATATCAATAAGCCAAAGGCGACTCTATAACTATTCTTTCTCTTGCTTTGTTGATAAGGGTTTTGGAATGATTAAGATTATAATTTAACAGTGTCACTGAGAACTAGATAGTTACACTGGTAAGTAAAAGTTCAGTTATTTTAAGTATTTTTGGAGATAGTAGTATTAAAACTTACTAGAGGGTAGCCTTCGCTATCCTCCTTAACTTGTTTGGTGTCTTTATATGACACTGCGTGGAATCGCCTGTTTTGTTCTTTTTTAAACTAAAACAAATCGCCCTTAAGGGGGCGTTTTAGGAAGGCTATAATTTTTTAAAGTGAAAAGTGGTCTTACATATATCCAAGATATTTACCTGCTTCGAGGGTTTACTGGAAATAGTCTGTTAAGAGGCCCAAGGAGGCAGTATCAACCAGGGAATTGACACAGTAGTGCATTAGTTAAATTGTCTTTTTTTTTTTTTTTTTTAGAGTTAATGTGGACTATTATGTACATGTTAAGATGCCCACTATTGACTCATGTTCGAGCGACTATGCTTTGAATATATCTCTTGTTTGTTATAAGTGTATCAATTTCTGGGCCGTTGTAGGGCTGTGGGCATGTTGTAATGTAGCTAGTTTCTCCTAATGGGATCTAAGATTATCTATTGGAAAAGCCTGATAGTGTCTTTTACAGAAACAATCCGGAGGGATGTGATGTTAACTGGTTCTATGCCCCCTTGGCTTGACTTAGTTGGGATAAAGCTTCCCTCGTAAAGACTAGAAAGACCGCATATGGAAAAGAAAGGTAATAGAGAAAAGGCAAAATGATATAACACAAAACAGCAATTTAGGTTTAAGAGTTCGTCTTGTCTGGACGTGTGGCATTTCTCTCTCTGTCACGCCGAGTTGACCCTCTTCCTCTCTCTCCTCGATGTCTGTTTTCCAAGGGAATCTCAGGATCCATCTGCAGTTGAATGTTCCAAGAATTCAATAGACTGGTTCCCTCTTCCAGGGACCGGACCGAGAAGAATTTGTTGTCTCTTGAGATGGTCAGGCGAAATGGAAAGCCCCAAGAGTATCTCCAGCCCTGAGCAAGGATGCAGTCCAGAAGGGGTTTCATATTTCTTCTTTTGGTAAGCGTTAGCTGTGATAAATCGGAAAAAATCTGAGGTTGTTGTCCTTCAATTTCAGGTATGCCTCCTCTGGATGCTTTCATAAACAGTTCCTTTGTGGTGAAATAATGAAATCTTGCGATGATATCTCTAGGTCTGTCCTTCATATTTGAGCGACCCCCCAGAGCTCTGTGCACACGGTCTAAGGTGTATTGTTCTGATTTTAGTTCTGGTAGCAAAAATTCACACAGTTCATACATGTATCCTTTCAAGTCCGTCACCGATTCAGGGACGTTGCGTAATCTCACGTTCTGTCTCCTAGATCTATTTTCCAGGTCCTCTTGAAACAGAAGGTGATTAGCTTGTTCTTCTTTTAATGAAGAGATTTCTGCCTCTAGTCGAAGGTGAGATTGTTGTAGGTTTTCATATTTTCCCTCAAGTATATTTGTCTTAGAGTCTATCTTTTTTATTTCAGACTTTAGCTCTGTGGACACTTTCAGAATTTCTGTTTTTATATCTTCTCTAAATGTCCGAATTAGATCTTTCAAGTCTTGTATGTCACCTTTGGTGCTCGGTGTGGATTGTTCCATTGTCATTGGACCGGTGGGTCTTGTTGCTGGCGGGAGCGTCTGGGGGGTTGTTGTTGTTGTCTTTGGTGGGTAGTAGGCTTGGATATTTTTGCTGCTTTTCCTTGTTGCGACTCCAGCCATAATACTTTGTAAGTCACTTTTCACTTTTATCTTTTGTTAGCGCCCCCTTTGTGTGGGCATTGTAGAGAGGTTACATCTTGGGGAGGCTGACCTCCATGTGACTGGCAAAATGTAAATCTATGGTGAAGATAGTCTTTCTCCCCTCTATGCACTATTTGAGATGGACACTAGGGGTCACTGGTGTTCTATGCAATTGTCTTACAGTGACTCTCCCTTCTGTTAGGTTGAGTTTACTTTTTGCTTTTATGGCAGTGTATCCAAGCTTCTCTCAATGAGTGGATCCTCATCTAGGCAGGGGACTTCACTTCCCCTTGAGTGTAAATTCAACATCTGGGAGGGGGGCGGTGGTGAGCGTCTTTAAAGGAATTATATGTCTTCCTCTTCACCGAGGGGTGTAAAATTTTGCCACACCTTTGTCTGCTGTTTGGAGTTGTGGATGTCGTCCTCCAGATTATAGTCAGCACCCCTGTTGCTTCACTTTATGTGTGTTCTTTATGTTGTTTTGGGGCGATTTTTGCTATACATACAGTGGGCTCCCAGAAATTAGATAAGAGAGTTATGTAATGGCCCTTTTCTTTGTGCCTCTTGAGAGTTATCACTCTTTTGTAGGGGTTTATGAAGTGGACCTTTTTTCTTATTTTTAGTTTCTTAATTTCCCCTTTACGTAAGTTTGTCCCAGTGTTGTATTGTAGGTTCCATGCTCATTAGAAAATGGCCACCGCTGTATTTTGGTGGGAAATAATCTTGGTGCTATTAGGGTGTGGATGGGACAAAATGGCCATCAATTATAAATCCAGAGTATGATCCTCACAAAGGGGATGTGTGGGTTCCCCCCTCTCGGGGCCCCGTGTCTCTCTCTGTCCAGGGTTCTTTAATGTCTCTATTAGAGGTAGTAATGCCCCTGCATTTAAAGTGGGCACTGGTTAGGAGCAAAATTGTATGTTCTTTATTAGATGCCCTTATTTGGGTTTATATGGCATATTCTTAATATGTCCCTGGGCCTATGCAGTGTATGTGGGGGGGAATCTGGGTTTTGAACCGCCGTGACACCTTACCCTGCTGTCTTTTCTTATCTTTCTCAGGGCCTCCGGGTCTGGCGTGGCGGGAGACTCGATGACCTGGCTCTCCACCGCCGGCGGCGCCCGAATCCACTAAGTGTCTCACGGGAGCCCCGTGGACTGGCGCCTGGTAAGATGTAGTAGCTGTAATTAGGCTTACTTGTTTGGTTTCTTTCTTCTTTTTTTTTCTTGTGGGTCCTGCCGCTTGTCCCGGGTCTGATTTGTCGTTGCGATGCAGCAGTCGCAGATTTTTGTGTCCTCCGTTGGGATCAGGACTGTGTCAGCGCGGTGTGCTCTGTGCTTAGGGTCTTGTGGACGGATCAACCCTCCGGGGGAAGAGGGGAGACGTCCGGCGCGTCTCAGGGTGTGGAAAAATTGCGTGTGCCGCTCCTAAAAAATATCTCTGTGGTCCTGGGGAGTATGTGGTTCTCTGTGTGGTGGTTTTGAGCTAATTTGGTGTAAATTAACCACTTTATCTTTAAACAATTCGGTCGTCTAGCCGGAGCTCCTCTGTAGCACGACCGATCAGCTCGCTTGCTGGACACGCCCCCCGACGCACAAAATTTTAAAGAGGAAAATCTAGAGAAAAAAAAGATTCTGAACCAAATACTGTAGTAAAATATTTTAGATAACTTTATAAAGTTAACAGCAGTTTAAGAACAATCTTATGTCAACATGTAACATATTAAGAACTATCTTTACTCTCATTAACAGTCAGTAAAGTCAGTAAACAGTGAAAGTAACAAAAATAAGGCTGTAATGTTTTTATTCGAACCTCAAGAATTCCTCTTCTTCTCTGCTATCAGAAATGAGGAAGGACAGATCCACGCAATCATTGTCATCACTTTCTTCCTCACTGGTGTCAAATAAGATGTGTTCTTCTGTTCCATTCAAAGAATTACTAATGCCACACTTCTTGAAGGATTTTACAACAATGTCCTTCTTCACGGCTCCTTTGTTATCTACGGTTCTGTTAGATGGCACATCAAACGTTAAATTGCAAAGTTATTCTTCTTCCTCGCATCATTAATAAACTTATGAAAAGACAGAATCTTTGATTCGTATTCCTTTGGCATTTTTTTGTGCAATTCTGGTTTTGGTTCGCATAGAAAGGCCAGATCTCTTCATAAATCTATAGCACCACGATGGTGATCCAGTGAAATCCTGAATGCCTTTCTCCACAGCAATGCGATTGGCCTCATAGATTATCATTTTTGTTGAGACAGAAAGTCTATTTTGCCGGTGACTTGTGATCCACTCCTTCACTTCTACCTCTAAATCTGGCCACTTTGCAGCTGGTCCACGTAAGGTGTGCTTGCTTTTATCCAACTTTTGCAACTGATCCTCCTGTTTCCTCCACTCTCTTATAGTTACATAGTTACATAGGGCCTCATTCTATTAGCGGCCGCAGCCGTTGCGGGGCCGCAAGGACCGGCCGCAAGCTATTCTGCTATTCTATTCGCCTCCGGCCGGGGATTCCGGCAGGCTTGCGGCCGGCGCCTTGTTATCTCTTGCGGCCGATCGCGCCGGAGGAAAGCCTTTGATCTAAAACGGCCGCAAGGAAATCGGCCGTAAGAAAAGCCCGGTTGCTATTCTATTGCTCCGGGAACCCTCTCTGCAAGGCTAAAACCGAGCCGCAGCTTACTTGCAGCAAAAAGGTCCCGCTAGCACCAATTAAGCACATAAAATAGCTCAAATAAAGCCATCCTGCACTTTGAGAAGACTATAAAGGGATTTTAGGTGTTAGAAAAAAATAGCACAAATTTCCCCTATACTCAAATCCGTAAAATATATTTTTTTTAATATATGTCAAATATACATGTAAAAAGTCCATAGGGCTTGAGGCACCTCAGATACGCCCACGCCGCAGCCGGACAATAAACAGTTAATTTAAACTCGGGTTTGGGCTGATGTGCAAGCTTGACAGTGGGTTACTTTTAATCCTCATGTACCCCAATATGATCCCTAGCATTTACAGAGCTGTACGGTGCAGGCTTGAATTTATTTTTGACTTTGTAGATTTCTGAGCTTACGGCCGGTTCCAAGATATGCGGCCGGCCGTAAGAGGAGATCCTTGCGGGGCCTTATAATTGAATTGCGAGTTAACAGAACCCCCGCAAGGAATCGCAGCCTTACGGACGATTTACGGCCGATAATAGAATGAGGCCCATAGTAATTAAGGTTGAAAAAAGACTTTTAGTCCATCAAGTTCAATCTGTAAAGATCTCCTCTGATCTGCAATATGCGGATTAGTTATGAATTAATTTGTTGATTAAATAATTATTAATAGTATAGTATTGGAGGATAAATAAAGAGTTTGTCCATCAAGTTCAACCTTTTTAGATCTCTATTGATCTTTTTAATATGGACTATTTATTATTAATTATTAATTGATCCAGAGGAAGGGAAACAGAAAAAAAAACATTTTAACTTTGCCAATTGTCTCATAAGGGGACAAAAAGCAAAATTCCTTCCTCACCCCAGAAACTGGATCAATATTCCTTCACTAGTTATCTAGGATAGCCTTGAATGCCCTCTATATCTAACCCCTTTTTTAAGTTGTCTATCGAATTCGCTGTTACCACCTCCTTTGGTAGAGAATTCCACAGTTTAACCACCCTAACTGTGAAGAACCCTTTTCTTTGTTTAAGGTGAAATCCTTTTTCCTCTAACTTCAAAGGGTGTCTTCTTGTCAGTTGAAAATCTCTTGCTACAAAAAGTTCACTTGACAAAGCCTTATATTGAACCTGGGTGTATTTAAATAAGGTATTCATATCCCCTCGTAGACACATTTTTTCTAGCGAAAATACGTTTAATTTGGTTAGTCTTTCTTCATAACTTAGCCCCTCCATTCCCCTTATTAGTTTTGTAGCCCTTCTCTGTACTTTTTCCAGCTCTAAAATGTCTTTTTTATGAAGTGGTGCCAAAAATTGTACTCCATATTCCAAATGAGGGCGTACTAGGGCTTTGTATAGTGGCAGAATTATATTTGCTTCCCTTGCTTCTATACCCTTCCTAATACATGCTAATATTTTACTTGCCTTTGCAGCTGCTGCTTGGCTTTGAGCGCTGTTACCTAGGTGATTGTCCACTAGTACTGCCAAATCCCTTTCAATATCTGATACCCCTAGATTTGCTCCATTAAGAATTTAGATTGCATGGCTATTTTTCCTTCCCAAATGCATAACCTTGCATTTATTTGTATTAAATTTCATCTGCCATTTAGCCTCCCATTTCTCTAATTTATGCAAATCCCTTTGTAGGAAAAGTACATCATTATCTGATTTTATTACCTTGCACAACTTAGTGTCATCAGCAAAAATGGAGACACTACTTTTGAGTCCTTCTATGTCATTAATAAATATGTTAAAAAGGAGAGGACCTAATACTGAACCTTGAGGAACCCCACTTATCACATTAGACGAATCGGAGTACGTTCCATTCACAACAACCCTTTGCTTCCTGTCTTTTAGCCAGCTCTCGATCCATGAGCAGATATTTACTGCAATTCCTGTATCCCTTAGTTTGCTCACTAGTCTTCCATGTGGCACTGTATCAAATGCCTTTGAAAAATCTAAAAAGACTACATCCACTGAGTTGCCCTGATCCAAGTTCCTACTAACCTCCTCATAAAAACGAATTAGATTGGTCTGACACGACCTATCCTTCATAAATCCGTGTTGACTGCTACCTATGATCTTGTTCAAATAGACATATTCTTGTATTCTGTCCATAATTAACCCTTCTAAAAGCTTCCCAACTACAGATGTGAGGCTCACTGGTCTATAATTCCCTGGATTTGCTCTAGATCTCTTCTTAAATATAGGTATCACCTCTGCTTTTCTCCAGTCATCTGGTAGAGACCCTGTAGTGAGTGAGTCTTGAAAGATTAGATATAATGGTTTGGCTAATACAGAACCCAGCTCCCTCAGTACCCTTGGATGTATTACATCAGGACCTGGGGCTTTATTAACATTTCATCTCCAATCTCTTTTGGATTTCTTCCTGCGTTAACCAATTATTTAGTGATGATAGTGTAGCCCCATTATGTTGCGGTGTCCCAACCACTGGTACCTCACTTGTATATACCGACGAAAAGAACCTATTTAGCTCATCTGCCTTTTCCTGGTCACTAATTATCAGACGGCCTGTGTCACTTAGTAATGTTCCTATAGCTTCCTTCCTGGCCTTCTTCCCATTCATATATTTTAAAAATATTTTAGGGTTAGTCTTACTTTCCATTGCAACTGACTTCTCATTTTCTATTTTCGCCAGTCTAATAGCCCTTTTGCAAGCCTTGTTGATTTTTCTTATAGTCACATAAAGCTGCCTCTGTTCCCTACTTCTTGTATAATTTAAATGCATGTTTCTTTTCCCTCATCATGATCTTTAAGTCATTTTTAAGCCACATGGGATATGATTTACTCCTGTTAATTTTATTTCTACATGCCGATGAGTATGTTTATTTAGTAAGGATTTGAATGTTGTCCATTTATTTTCAGTATTTGTCCCTGTAAGTACTTTGGCCCAGTCTGTATGTAGTATTGCTGCCCGTAGCCCATTAAAGTTAGCCCTTTTAAAATTTAGAGTTTTTGTTGGCCCCTTACAACTCTGTTTTTTGTATTCAATCTCAAATGATACTGTGTTGTGATCACTGTTCCCCAAGGGTTCCCCTATTTTAACATTTGATATTATATCAATATTACTTGTGATGACTAAATCCAAGATGGCCCCATTTCTAGTAGGTTCTTGTATTACCTGGGCCAGATAATGATCCCCGAGTGTACTCAAGAACCTGCTCCCCTTAGCTGAGCTGCTGGTCTCATTTATCCAGTTTATTTCTGGGTAATTAAAGTCTCCCATTATTAGAACTTGCCCATGCTTAGCTGCATTTCCAATCTGTAACAATTTTATTTCCTCACTTTCAGCTATATTTGGGGGTTTATAGCATACTCCCACCAATATGCGTTTAGAATTAGCTCCTCCACTATTTAGCTCAACCCACAAAGATTCAATGATGTTGTTAGTGCCAGCATAAATATCATCTCTGACTATAGGCTTAAATTCAGGCTTAACATACAGACAGATCACTCCTCCTCTTTTACCTTTTCCCCTATCTTTTATATATAGTTACATAGTTACATAGGGCCTCATTTAATTGAGATTTTGCCAATTGAATAGGCATCTAAATAAGCAGATAGCATATTTTTTTTAAAGACGTTTTTAGTTAGTGAACTTCTATCCAAAAGCAACGTCTTTACTAACTAATAACTTCTTTAAAAAAAATATGCTATCTGCTTATTTAGAGCCCTATTCAATTGGCCAAATCGCAATTGAATGAGGCCCATAGTATTTAAGGTTGAAAAAAGACTTTCAGTCCGTCAAGTTCAACCTTTTAAGATCTCCTCTGATCTGCAATATGCGGATTAACTATTAATTAATTAGTTGTATATAAAAAATAAAAACAATCAATTCCCTCCTGATCCCAGACACTGGCGACCGGATTTCTCCCTGTATCAATACTGCCTCTCTAATTATCCATGATAACCCTGAATTCCCATTTTAATTAGAAATAAATCCAGTTCCTTTTTAAAGTTATCTATCGAATCCGCTGTCACCACCTCCTCTGGTAGAGAATTCCACAGATTAACCACCCTTACTGTGAAGAACCCTTTTCTTTCTTTAAGGTGGAATCTTTTTACTTCTAACCTCAAAGGATGTCCTCTTGTCAGTTGAAAACCTCTTGGCACAAAAAGCTTCCTTGACAAATCTTTATACTGACCCTGGATGTATTTATATAAGGTAATCATATCTCCTCTTAGACGCCTTTTTTCTAGAGAAAATAAGTTTAATTTGTTTAGTCTTTCTTCATAACTTAGCCCCTCCATTCCCCTTATTAGTTTTGTTGCCCTCCTCTGTACCTTTTCCAGCTCTACAATGTCCTTTTTATGAAGTGGTGCCCAAAATTGTACTCCATATTCCAAATGAGGGCGTACTAGATATTTGTAAAGTGGCAGAATTATATTTGCTTCCCTGGCTTCTATACCCTTCTTAATATATGCTAATATTTTATTCGCCTTTGCAGCTGCTGCTTGGCTTTGAGCACTGTTAGCTAGGTGGTTGTCCTAAATAGGTTATAACCATCCAGATTAACAGTCCAGTCATAAGATTCATCCCACCATGTTTCAGTAATGCCTATTAAGCCCCATTTTTCTTGTACTGCTAATATTTCTAGCTCGTCCATTTTACCAGGCAAACTTCTTGCGTTAGCATGCAAACACTTTATGTTGCTATGGCTCTGCCGTTGTGAAGTGCTTGCCACTGTATTTGAGGCACCTATTAATACCTCCCTACTGTCTATTGTAACCCTCTTACCTTCTCCTCCCCCATGGGTAACTAATTCATCCCTTTCCCTCTCTACCCTATTTACCCCAATACTTCTATATAGTCCCCCCCCCCACCTACTAGTTTAAAAACTCCCCCAGCCTACCATCCTATCCCCTAGCACAAAAGCTCCCTCATCACTAAGGGGCAATCCATCCCTGCTATAGAGATTGTAACCAAGTGAGAAGTCAGCCCAGTGCTCTAAAAACCCAAAACCCTCTGCACTGCACCACTTTTTTAGCCACGCATTAACCTCCCGAAGCTCCTTCTGCCTCCCTGGGCTAGCATGTGGCACTGGTAGTATCTCAGAAAATACTACCGTGGAGGTCCTTGCTTTAAGCTTATTCCCTAGTTCTCTAAAATCATTCTTTAGGATGCTCCATCTTCCACTAACTTTGCCAATGTGTACCAAGACCGCCGGTTCATTACCAGCAACTCCCAATAATTTATCCACCTGATCCACAACATGCCGAATCTGAGCACCAGGGAGACAGCAAACTGTTCGATTGCTGGGATCTGGGTGACAAATTACCCTGTCTACCTTCCTAATAATAGAGTCCCCTACCACCAAAACATGTCTGTTGCTCTGCCTATTCTGCCCTCCCTTTCCTCCAGTAGAACTGTTCTCCCGGCTGTTAGAGGGAACAGCTCTATCTGGCATTGCCATTCCTGAATGGACATCCCCAACAGTTTCACTCAATCTGGCAAATCTGTTGGTGTTTGCCAACTCAGAACTGGCCTGCCTCCTCCTGTTCCCCCTGATTCTCCTTCTAACTTTAACCCAGCTACCTCCCTGGACATCCTCACTAGCTCCAGCTCCTCCCTCCATACTAGGCCCAGCTAAACTGTGCTCCGTGAGCAGCACCTCCCTTTCCAGTGGAGCAGTATCACTAAGTGCTGCAATTCTCCTCTCCAGATCTTCAATTTTGAGCTTCCAGAGAGGCAACATGATCACACCTGTCACAGAGGTATGGACCCTGGATCATCTATTCCAGTAGTGCATACATTAGGCAGGATGTACACTGAGTGATGTTACCACTGGACTGACTCATGATTATCAGTTACAAAAATACAGTGAGAAAACAAATCAATGTATTTGTATAAAGATTGCTTTTCTACACCCAAACAAAACCAAAAAAAAATGTATACGTTTGTTTTCTGTTTTTTCTTATAATACCCCTTTTCTTTGGATTTCCTCCTTTTATTTAATCTCCTACACACTAACTACACTTACACTAGAACTTATTGCAAGCTCCCAAGATCGCACTTCCCTTGTTAAAATAGACCCCACCTACTCGCCTGTACAATGATAAATGAGCACAGGATAGAAAACACTGCACTGCCTCACTGAACAGATTCAGCAGAACACGACAAAATGCACACAGATATAACTTACACAGGCCAAGCCACACCCACTCTCACCTGTACACGGATTACTGCAACAGACAGAAAACTGTGCACTGATTTACAGAGCGGATTCAAACAGGACCTCACACGAAATGCACACAGATAAACCTTTACAAAGGCCAAGCCACACCCATTCTCACCTGTATCACTGATTACTGCAACAGACAGAAAACTATGCACTGATTTACAGAGCTGATTTTCTCAGTTGGAGGTGGCCTGAAGTGTCTCTCCGCTGCTCTGTTTCCATGTTCCTTAGCAAATTTGATTACTTCCAGCTTGAAAGCAGCTTTATATGCCAGTCTCTTCTGTATAGACATTTTTAAAAGGAGGTAATGGTAATTTTCTGCAAGAAATCCAGAAATGAAAGAACTGTTAATATTACCAATATGTTCTTCATTTCCCCTCCGCAGAGCGTTGACATGGTGCCCGGACAGCACGTGGTTAGACTGTCGGGAGGGGGGGACAAGGCTCGCTATAGGAGGGAGAGGGAAGCCTGAACACACACAGCCTGGCCGTGCAGGGAGGGTCAGAGAAGTCTCCACAACCTGCAGTACATGCCACAAATCCAGCCTCACACAGCATAAAAAGAGGACTGCGAGCAACACCACACAAAGTTAGGGGCAGTTTTAATGCAGGCAAAGGGTGTATTTGTCGTATAAGACGCACCAACTCCCCCCCCCCCCCCCCCCCAGTTTTTGGGAAGAAAAAGTGCGTCTTATATGGCGAAAAATACGGTATATCTTAATTATATAATATTCTTATAATATTATAATATATATTATATATAATATATAAATAATATATTTGTGGACAGAGAGAGATATGAGTGACCAGATTAGGGATCTAACACTACAGAACCACTGCTCATATAAACAGAAAATATTGTCTGCTTTCTTAATAACAGGTAAATAAGGCAGGGCATACATCAGCAATTATTAAACAGAGGTAAATATATAGCTACTAATCAATTCAATAGAAAAATGGATATCTTATTGAGCTCATTTTTAATATCCACTGTGATACATTAAATATAGTTTCTTCTGGAATTTGATACATCAATTCATAATTAATTGTTCCAATCTTAATGCAAATAGTATTAGGATATATTAAGACTTAAATAAGATCATTTAAATTCAATTTAAGCTGTATTAAAAAAAACTAATTGTCTGTATAATGGTATACATTATATCTTTATTATATAATATACTTATAATATATAGATAGTTATGTCTCTTCATATTTCTTTATTTCATTTTCAGTGCTAATTCGCTTTTTTAAAATGAAGTCTCCCATGAGTTTTATTTGGCAAAAAGCTGTGTAATGATGTATTCTGTGTCTTTGAGATACACTATATTTTCAAGGACATCTCCAATGCAGGTATAAGCAAATTTATGACAGATTTTTTTTCTTAACTTGTCCTTTCATTATTGAACCATTTTCATTTGTTCCAATACAACAAATGCTATATTTACATTTTGAAAAATGTGTATTGGTGAAGTTTGTTTTAGATTGCAAGCCTGCGAGTTTTCAATCTTGCATGGCGCTTCAGGAAAGCACTATGGACACTGGATTCTAAGCTCAAAGACAGGGCCCTATATTTTTTGTAATGTGTTAACAATTGTTTTGCTTTGAACACAAAGCAGGTATAGAGCTATGAAACATGTTGGCACGTTACAAATAAATGATTAAATTTTGTTTCCCTGGTATATATACACACATATATATGCGTTTTAATATATATTGTAAATAAATAGGAAACCTATTTTGATCTTAAATGGATCTCATCAGCTGGTACCTAATTCGTATGAAACTACCGTACTTGCTTTCATGGAAATGTTTTGACTTATGGTATGATTTAAAAGAAAATACCATTATTTATTAAAAAGAGCAATGGGGAGAATTAAACCCAGGGTTGCAATTTCATTGCTCCCTCCTCTTACCAGTAGGCTAAACATCCAAATTGTTTTTCATAGGTGAAAAAGAACAATATATAATATGGAGTTAATAATTAAAATTGTACATTTCCCAACCTGCACATCTGGTTTTAATTAGTGACACCAGTGCCTGGTGAAGCTCATTATTGTACCAGAGCAGGAAGGTCAGACATAGTCTAAAACGCTAAATTTAAAAACTCATAACACAGTAGCGTTTTGAAAAGGCAAACATTTTTTTCCACTTGAGTTTCCACTCCTGATAGTGCAGACCCCATATGATAACTTCAGTGTCACCTTAAATTTATTTTTGGCTAAGATTAATATATTAATTATTAATTATATTTCATTTTAGTGAGGATGTTCCACTCATAGGAGACCCTATTAAAATAAAGTGTAGCTCATTTGAAATAGAACATGTTAAGTTTGAATATTAAATGAGGCAGAAGTCTCACTCAGATATTGTGGTAGAGTCAGTAGTGAAAAAACGATCTTAATGCCCTATCAAGAGGAGAAAGATGTTTTATTCAGGCATTAAACCTTATTAACAGATTTATCCAGCTGTGAACACAAATTGCACATATGTTCCAATAGCAATGAACAGGATTATTTTTCTGATAATATTGCATGCTTTTCTATTGTTTTGAGTGCTGTTCTGTCTCTTTAATGACCCTCCAGCTGTCAGCAATGGTTTTAAAACCATTTTCGAGTGCTATTTGGTAGCTGTAAATTTTTCTTACATTTTTCCCAGTTACAGCTCTGCAATAATTTGCGATAGATCCATTAAGTCTGATTAGGTAGGGTTTTGTTGTAAAAGTGAAAAGGAGTAACTCCCAATATTTTGACAATGGAAAAGTTTGCCGGTATTTGTGGCTTTGCTTGCCTAGTATTTCTCTCGCAATGTTTCCGCTATTGGTGAATAGAATAGTTAGGGAGATTTACTTTGCACTTAAACATGGTGTAATTTGCAATATAGGGGAAGAGAATAGAACTCTCAGTCTGTATTAGTTTTAGTGCACCTTTAACATACCCAAGGCCAATTTCTAGATAAACCTTTTGAACACATTCTCACCTTTATTGTGAACAATTTCAGTTCTCAAGGGTTGGTATAAGTATTAAGTATAAGTATTTCAGCACAGTCATTTCAATCAGTGGCTGAACAATTTGATTTACATTCCTGTTCTGACACAGAAAAGCCTTGCTCTTGTCTTCTAGGACTGGGAATGGATACATCTTTTTTAAATAAAAAGAGAATAACATGTTTTTTTCCTTTCATTTTGAATTCTATTATTTTATATTTAGGATGAATTAACATTGCCAGACATCTTGATGTTTATTATAAAAGCCCTTGAAAGACAAAATTCAGTAGCTGGAAACAGCAGGTAAGTATGATCAAAACATCTAAATAGAAAATCAAGGGGGCAGAAGAAATGGCCTCCTGTAATTAAGTCTATTTCACAATTTAGAAAACAATAGGATAAACAACTCACACAAGTGCACATGTAGAGTCATTGGTGCAAACTGCCTTCTGATCAGAAATTAAATCCACGTTATAATCTCACAGTAAGCTGTGTGTTTCAGAATACCGTACTAATATAAAGTTTTTATATTGCTGGTATTTTACTCCAGAAACTTTGCTAATATGGGTATTATTGCAATAGTTTTATGAATAAGGGGTCGTGTCATAAAAGCGGATGTTTTCCATGTGCTGTAGTCGCCAATAAACTAAAGATAATGACATAAGTGGTTTAAGATCATATGATAATTAAGGGCTTGTAATTAAATAAAGACCCATAATTTTATTTAGCAGTAGTTATCATTCAGGGTATATCAGAGCCATGGAAGCCCCCGCTTTGCATATATTTTCTTCAGTAAGACATCATGCAGGTTAGAGCTGAATCTGCCAGTCATACAACTCATCAAATGTAAATACATTGCAGTTCAGTACTTAGCCATTTAAGAAGTAGTTTAAATGTTGGAAAATATTTGCGTTTAGTATCTAAGAATAATGTGTGCAAGTTTATTAAATCAGTTGTTAATAATGTAACTTTTAAGTGCAACAGATCAGAGGTCGGTAAATATGCCTTTTAAGGAAACTGTTTTTATAAAAAAACAAAAAAAGTTTCTTTTATTTAGCACTATTTATCAATTAAATCTTCCTAGATTACAATTTTAACCAAAGTATTTAGTTTATTAAAAAGTTTTGTGTTTAAAATACGTTGGAAAAAATATCTAATAAATTATAAATGAAAAAATAAAAAACTGATACCACTTATTCGTTGATTTTTATATATTTTTCCCATGCAATTTTGCAGTTTAAAACAAAAAACGAGTGTGAAAAAACATATTTTGCTAACATAGGCTAGAGGCTGAGAATACACAGAGATCAATTACTCTCAAATTCACAAGATTCAGTTACATACATGCTTTGAGGTTTGCTGAGGGTGCCAATTATCAACAATCAAGACTGTTAGTATATTTGAACCCCAAAAAACAGAATGTCTCTATTTTCAAGTTGCTTAACTGATTTTCAAGGGTCACAATCTGCAGACGCAATTACTAAGACTGTTACCCTGCAAATATTTTTTTGCAAAGACAATTTGCGTTGTCAGGCAATGGAAGGCAAAAATATTTATATTGTAACATACTTTCTACTATATATATGTTAGTTTTTATATGGTATAAAATCTAATGAAGTGTTTAGGCCAGCCCTGAGTAGACTCCCACCTGCAGAAGGGAAAGAAAGGTCTGCTGCTGCAAATAACAATTAACTATAGTAACCTGGAATGCTAGAACTATGTACCAAGGCAAACTGGATGTAGATATGAGCTGCCAAGATTACACATAGATCTACTGGGAATTAAAATGAACTGGAATGGGAAATTAGACAATCAGCAAATCTTCTACTGTGGACAAGAATCCTGCAGCAAAAATGGAGTAGCTCTTATAATCAGTCAAGGAGTGGCCATAGCAGTGCTTGGTTACAACCTAATAAATGGCAGAGTAATTTCAATTTGAATTTGAGGCAAACTACTTAACATTACAAGGATCCAAGTCTATGCTCCAGCCATGGGTGCTTAAGAGACTGAAGTTGTCAAATTCTACAAGGATATTCAACATGTCCTAGATATAACACCAAGAAATGATGTTACTCTCATCATATGAAATTGAAAGGCTAAAGTAGGGAACTACAATATAACTGGAATAACTGGCAAGTGTGGCCTTGGAGTACAAAATTAAGCAGGTCAGAGATTAGTAGAATTCTGTCAAGATAATTACTTGGTCATAGTAAACAGTCTCTTTCAACAGGTTCAGAGACAACTCTATACATGGATGTCACCAGATGGACTATATACTATATAGCCAAAGATGGAGGCACTCTATACAGTCAGCAAAAACAAGACCTGGAGCTTACTGTGGATCAGATCATGTGCTTCTTATTGCAAACTTCAGAATTTCACTTAGGAAAAAATGAAAACATCACCAGACCAACCATATATGAAATAAATATTATCCTCTGTGAATATGCAGTGGAGGTAAAGAATAGATTTAAGGCACTAGACATGGTAGATAGAATGCTTGAAGAACTTTGGACAGAAGTTTGTGACATTGTCCAGAAAACAGTAACAAAAAAAACGCAAAAGAAAGAAAAGTAAGAGGGCAAACTGGCTGTCTGATGAGCCTTTGAAAGTATTCCAGGGAAGAAGGAAAGCATAAGGTAGTAGAGAAAGGAAAAAAATGTCAGAATGAATGCAGAATTCCAGAGGATAGTAGGAGGAAATATGTTGGCGCCTTACAAATAAAAGATAATAAAAAAATGAGACAAGAACACATTCTATTATGAGCAATGTATATAGTTAGATAAACATAACAGAATAGAAAAGTCACAAGATCTCTTAAAGAAAATTGGATATCTCCTAAGGCATCTTTCACACCAAAGTGTGTATAATCAAAGACAAAAATGTTAGATCCTTAGCAGATCAGATAAAGAAGAGATGGAAGAAATGCACAGAAGATCAATATACTGTAGGAAGGATTTTAACAGCATTGAAAACCTCAATAGTTTGTCCAAAGAGCTGGAGCCAGACATCTTTGAAAGTAAAGTGAGGTTGACTTGAGGAACATTTTGTGATAACAAGGCTGCAGGAGTTGATTAAATCCCAGCTTAACTCCTCAAAATCCTAGCAGATTATGCTGGGAAAGCATTACTTGAATTATGCCAACAAATTTGGAAAACTCAACAATGCATAATAATTGGAAAATGTCAGTCGGTAGTCTCCAATTATCAAACAATTGTGGTTATTTCAAATGGCTGACAGATGTGCCTGATATGCTGAGGTCCATAGGGTCACAAAATCAGACACAATGGAATGACTAAACGACATTATTGTTTTTCTTACTACATATTATATATTATAATATACTAGAAATAATCTATTTCACTTTGCCAGGCAGGTTTCTTGCTGTGGCCTGTATTATACTGCAAAGTAGTTTAATATCCTTTGTAAATCCTGGCATGCTTTTGTATGTCCTGACATTGCAGCCTAACTTGATTACATTTCAGGGTATATGCATTTTTTTATACATTAAAATGTTAATCTAGAAAAGTCTCAGTATACATGTAATTCCACATTATTGAGATTAAACATTTACTTTTGGGATTTATCTACACTTAGTTGCCAAATATGTGATGCCAAAAGATAGGTACAGGTTATACACTGTTTGTAAAAGATTGATCATTATAGTGAACTTTTAAGCAGGATTAGGCAGCATAAACATAATTAGATTGCATACTTATTTAGCTAGTGCTTTCCTGAGTTTTTATTGAATTGCAGAATATGAAGGTTCAGTTATCCAACATAATTTATTACCCAGTTACTTCATATTAACATTTGTTTCATTATATAACCCAAGCAACATATTTCAGATTTCTAAACAACAAAAAACATTCTGTATGAGTACTTGAACTTGGGACCCTCGGCTCTATAGTCTGCATAGCATATGATGGTTTTGCACTAGTTAGGAAACCTACCCTAAATAGATCTCATCGGCTGGTACCTTGTTCTATAGATAAATGTCTATGTATGTACATAAATATGTGTGGATGTGCATGAAACTACTTGCTTTCATGACTTATGGCATAATTTAAAAGAAAATACTATTATTTATTAAAAGGATTGTTTCAGTAGTCTTATTAACACAAAAAAATAGGTAAGGCTTGATCAGAGAAAAACCTTTATTAAAATATTACTGTGAATTTTACGTGGATTTCTATTTTTAAATCATGCCCAAGGGTATGTAAGCTCTGTCATGAACGATTTGGGGCCATGATGGGACTCCTTGCAACCCACAAGTAACTCTGCTATTTGGAATGCTGGCACACTGGGTGTTAATGTCAAGAACTATTACAACAGACCTGAAACTTGTTGTAAAGACTGACTTGATTGTTTTTGTGTGTAGTATGGACCACAATAATTCATTTGGTGGTTACTAGATCATGTTATATGCACTGTAATAATGCATCTGTGATAGAAGTAGGCCCTAGGATGCTAGAATTATCTAAAAAATACTGCAGTCACTTATGTGACAAAGGATTAATCTTCTTTAGAATCTTTATGGCCCTGCAATCGGCCACGTGTGAAGGCTCTGGCTTTATTCATGAAAGGGGGAAATAGTTTTATGGCTCTGTAAGTGGAGAAAAAAAAGGTGTAATTCGAAGAAAGCCAGATGCCTCTATACATCTGGAAATCATGTGAGTGAGGGGGGATAGCAAGCTATTTGCCTAGGAAGATGGGCTAGAACTGGGGGAAGGTCTGGTGTTTTATGTAATTTTTCTGTGTTTATAGATATCTCTGTAACAATAAAGAAGGGCAGTCTGACTTTGGACACACTAACAAAAGGTTGTGTCAGAGTCTGCTTGTACTAATCCAAGGTACATGGTGTGTGATTCTTAGATCCTAAGAATAGGGGTCTGAGGTGCATGTCTCTGCAGTAATGATGCTGTCATCTGAAGTATCTGTTGGTGTCGAGATCTGAACAAAAAGTTGCGACCGTAGAGAGAGAGAAATTTGGGGTGAGCGTGGTCCCCCAAAGCTGGTGGTCGTGACAAGCTCCATATCTCTCCAGCGGCTGAATGATGAATTATCTAGTGAAGGCTGATGTTGGGCTTGCGTGTATGATGAAGCCTAGCAAATGGGATTATGAAAGTACAATTGAAGTGATGCCTAGTGAAGGCAGTATTGGACTTACAGAGGCACCGGAAGTGGTGCCTAGAGGGCAGAGTAGAGAGTTTAGGAGGGCAGACGTTTAGCAGATCGGTATCAATGATGAATCCGAACGAGAGATAGCGAATATGTGTACCTGAACATGTAAGGTTGGTCAGACTACAGTAAAGAATGGATGGATAGAGGCTCCAAGAAATAATGTGGGATTACCTGAAGAGTAACTGCGAAACGGTGATGGTGGTACCTAGTGCAGGCTGATGAGGGGCTTGCGACTATGATGAAGCCTAGCGAAGGCAAATGTGACTATGAAAGCATGATTGAGGTGGAGCCTAGCGAAGGCTGATGAGGGGCTTGCGAGTATGATGAAGCCTAGCGAAGGCAAGTGCGACTATGAAAACGTGACTGAGGTGGAGCCTAGCGAAGGCCGATGGGGCTTGCAAGTGGGGTGGAGCCTTGTAAATGGGACTATGAAAGCGTGACTGAGGAGGTGCCTAGCGAAGGCAGTATAGGATTTATGGAGGCATCGGAAGTTGTGCCCAGAGAGGGATAAGTAGAGTGTAAGGAGGGTAGATGTTTAGTAGATCTGGGCCAGAAACTACATGATTAAGGCATAGGGAAGCCAAAGTGCTACCTAGGATGTGGACAAGGGCACAGACAGGTAGGTTCAGGCCCGGATCTATAGTAAGGAAGGAAGGACAACTTACCTCAAAGGAACCATCGCTCTCCAGAAATGAGAGTGCCCTTTTGGGCTTGCTTGACAACGATGAATGAAGTATGACCGCAAGAGTGAGATGATGGACGAAGTTGTGATAAGCGAGGCGGAGTCGATTGAATGGATAGTTTAACGAATGTATGTAGTTACAAAATAATGAGAATGTGAGACTAGTAATAGGCCTGGTGTGCAAGGCAGAAGTCTCACTCAGATATTGTGGTAGAGTCAGTAGTGAAAGAACAATCCTAATGCCCTATCAAGAGGGTAGCATTGAAGCCAGATACGAGAATAAGTGAATCATATCGATAAGACGACAGGTACGTGAGGTAGGTGTGAAGAAAGTAAACACGATTAAGGACAAAGCCTGGTGAAATGAAAAGGGCAACATTTGGTGACATTGACAGCTCTGAGAGAAAAGCTGGTAAAAATAGGCCAGAGGACCGTACCACACTGAATGCTTTGTGAGACCACTCTGTAAAGCACACGTTCCTAGTAGGCAGTAGTATAACATGAGCTGCTTGCAATGTGCATGCATACACTTTCTAGTTGCCACTCACTATCATACTACAAGTATGGTATGAAGAGCAATCCCCTCTGGGTTGATTAGAAATCCATTGTTTAAAAGCACAGTAAAAGATGAATAAAGTTTTTTTTTTTTCTTTTCTGGCCCTACCTAACTATTCTTTATAGTGCCCATTATAAGAACACTGAAAGGATAATTTAACTTGGTGTGCTATATATTTAGAAATTATACTAGCTGAGTGATGTCTATGGCTAACACTGAGCCTTACCAATGTTTCAACTTCACTTTTTAATAAATAAAGGAAAATGGTAAATGTGATCACTACCAGTTATTCAAATACACGATTACTATAGATTTTTTATCTATTAGTCCTAGTTTTTTTTTTCACTCACTGTTTGCGTGTTTGGAATGTATGAAATAATATGGCATTTAAGATGTGCTTTAAATGCCTCACTATATAAATATGTCATATGTCTAATGCGCTCTATCCTCCACCTTCGTTCAAAACATATTACGTGTAAGTGGGATTGTGGATCAAAGGTATATTGAACGTGTCTGATTAATAATGGAATCCTTCTCTGTAATCTGGAGTGAACACTGTCATTTATACCAAAACTTTAAAAGTTGACCTTGAATGGAAATAAAGGGAATTAAATTACACAAACACTAATCAAGTCATTAAAATATATACATATGTAAGTACATGAACCACTGATCATATTAGAAATAATATAACTTAATTTTTTTTTTAGTTTGTGGACAGAGAGAGATATGAGTGACCAGATTAGGGATCTAACACTACAGAACCACTGCTCATATAAACAGAAAATATTGTCTGCTTACTTAATAACAGGTAAATAAGGCAGGGCATACATCAGCAATTATTAAACAGAGGTAAATATATAGCTACTAATCAATTCAATAGAAAAATGGATATCTTATTGAGCTCATTTTTAATATCCACTGTGATACATTAAATATAGTTTCTTCTGGAATTTGATACATCAATTCATAATTAATTGTTCCAATCTTAATGCAAATAGTATTAGGATATATTAAGACTTAAATAAGATCATTTAAATTCAATTTAAGCTGAATTAAAAAAAAACTAATTGTCTGTATAATGGTATACATTATATCTTTATTATATAATATACTTATAATATATAGATAGTTATGTCTCTTCATATTTCTTTATTTCATTTTCAGTGCTAATTCGCTCTTTCAAAATGAGTTTCATTTGGCAAAAAGCTATGTAATAATGTATTCTGTGTCTTTGAGATACAGTATAGTTTCAAGGACATCTCCAATGCAGGTATAAGCAAATTTATGACAGATTTTTTTTCTTAACTTGTCCTTTCATTATTGAACCGTTTTCATTTATTCCAATAGAACAAATGTATAATTACATTTTGAAAAATGTATATTAGTGAAGTTTGTTTTAGATTGCAAGCCTGCGAGTTTTCAATCTTGCATGGGGCTTTGGGAAAGCACTATGGACACTGGATTCTAAGCTCAAAGACAGGGCCCTGTATTTTTTGTAATGTGTTAATATTGTTTTGCTTTGAACACAAAGCAGGTATAGAGCTATGAAACATGTTGGCACATTACAAATAAATGATGATAATAATAATGATAATAATAACATGAGCATCAATTCTGTTGCCCTGGTTCCTTATATATCTTGATAGAAACTTTATTTTTCCAAAATACTACAAATTATGAATCATGGAATGAAAATTATTATTGGCAGCAATAGCTATGTCCATGTAGATGGAGTAGGCCATGCATTACTTTTTGTGAAGCGAGCTAACTAATATTGAGAGTATGTGTGTGTGTGTATATATATATATATATATATATATATATATATATATATATATGTGTGTGTGTTTTTATATATAATTTGTATTGATATTTGGATATCAAAAAATACATTTAAAAAAACTTATTTCTTGCTCAGAGTTTTGAGAAATGCAATGATTGCTCTTCACTGGACTAGGACATGCAAATGAGTCCACAATACATTTTCACTCTTTATTCCAATTCTACATTTATCCTTAGCTCCTTTTGTTATATGCTTGCTGTAACATTGAATAGAGCTTTCCTGCATAGCAAATTATGTATTTGCACTAGTTAGGAAACCTATTTTAATGGATCTCATCAGCTGGTACCTAATTCGTATGAAACTATTTGCTTTCATGGAAATGTTTTAAATTATGGTATGATTTAAAAGAAAATACCATTATTTATTAAAAAGAGAACTGCAATGGGGAGAATTAAACCCAGGGTTGCAACTTCATTGCTCCCTCCTCTTACCCGTAGGCTAAACATCCAAATTGTTTTTCATAGGTGAAAAAGAACAATATATAATATAGAGTTAATCTCAAAATTGTACATTTCGCAACCTGCACATCTGGTTCTAATTGGTGACACCAGTGCCAGGTGAAGCTTGTTATTGTACCAGAGCAGGAAGGTTAGAAATAGTCTAAAACGCTACATTTAAAAACTCATAACACAGTAGCATTTTGAAAAGGTAAACACTTTTTTCCACTTGAGTTTTCACTCCTGATAGTGCAGACCACATATGATAACTTCAGTGTCACCTTAACTTTATTTTTTCATTTGTAATAGAACATGTTAAGTTTGAATATTAAATGAGGCAGAAGTCTCACTCAGATATTGTGGTAGAGTCAGTAGTGAAAGAACAATCCTAATGCCCTATCAAGAGGAGAAAGATGTTTTATTCAGGCATCAAACCTTTTAAAATTATTATTCAGTGAAAGCAAGATTAAGATTGAATATTGATGTGTTTCTAAAAAACAAAACCTATTCTTTGTGTTTAGTTCAGCTTCTTATTTCTACCTATATAGGGCCTTGAAGGTGGTGGGGCAATGTTGCGTCTACTCAGGCTATACACTCTTGGCAATGAGCGGTTTAAAATGTATCTCCGTTATGAATAATGAGAAGGATAATCCATGTAAGGGATGTGTGCACTGCATTAATATCATATATTTTAATTTATGAAATGAAAAATCATCTTAATGGAGACTGAACAGCTTGTTCATGATACTTATCTCTGTAATTGAGAATGATAGGTCTCTCAATTACTTATACTTAAATGTGTATAGAGCTTCTATCCAAAGTCCTTTACAAAGCATTACAATCAATAAGTAAATTATCATTTACCAAGTTTTAGAAAAAAAATATAATCAATAATGATACAGATACTAAAAACAGTACTTCAAAGTTATAGAAAATAGTATAGTCAGTCAACGATTGTATATGTCAGTAAAGTAGGATGGTTAGCAGAATGTAGAGAGTAAAGTGAGATTCAGGACCAGATTCAGAGCTAATGAATGAAGGTAGTCTCAAAAATGTGGAAATGTAAAGGAATAATGGACACAATATGTAGGAATGAGAAGATGGGAGAAAAATAGTTAACCTTTAAAAATTACTAACAGACAAATATAATACACTAGCGAATTGCCCATCAAAGAATTATAATCATAAAATTGTAAGTCAGGTAATGCTGTCTGCCACACAAAGTAAGTATTTTGGTCGTCTGAGTACCTTTGGCTCTCATTGCGAGCCTCTCGGTTGTTGTTTTTTTTTGTTCATCTGAGCCCGTTCGGTGCTCATTGAAAGGGCCACGCTGAGCGCCTTTGGCGCTAATTGCAAGCCTTTCCCCTGGTGTACTTTTGCTCCTCTGAGCACCCTCGGCCCTCATTGTGAGCAGCACACTGAACGCCTTTGGAGATCTTGTCGCCTGGTACTTTTTTTTCTCTATATGTATTTTTTTATGATAATTAATGAATTAATAAAATCATAAATTAATATACTTTACCTATTTGTAATTTATATATGCATGAAGCAATATCCTAGAGCTAACAATCTTTTTTGATGTTCCTGCAGCATACAATGTACATTTGCACACTTGCTGAGCTGAGGTGTAAGTGTCAGCAATGTGTAAAGTGTGTGGTATAAGTAGGCTGGGTGCGCAAGTGCAAACTGTTTGTTCTGCAGTTTGTAATGGTAATGTTATTAGTTGCAAGTTAGTAGTGTAAACTGGCGGCGATTGTGTATGTGTTACGCGAGTGTGGAACAATTTGGATCCTCCCTAATAGTGTATTTTATACCTCATACAGGCTCGTGTAAAAGTCTTATGTGTGTTGCATTTTTTTGCGTGTTTATTGGTCATGTAGCCTCCTTTTTGTTTTTTTCGTCTGCCATTTTCTTTGTCTCTTAGGCGATTTTCGTGTGTGGAAACTCGGCAAATTGTGGTTCAATTGTCGTGCAACCTGACTCCCAGACTTTGTGGCTGCCCCCGTGCTGTTAGTGATGTTTTTTTGCATTTTTGTTAATTTTGGTGGTGTTATTGTTGTTGTTGTATGTGCGCGGTTCGGAGGTTAATTTTGTTTTATGGCGCACATCTCCACCAGCGCAAAGAGCTCCCTTGGCGCTCTTTGCCAGCAACTGCGGCCCTTGCTTCATGAGCCCGCAAGCGTTAGCAACAACCCGTATTGCTGACAACTATATATGTGATATATGTACTGTACCTACAGCATATTGTTGCAGATCTTTACTTTTATTGTTGATAATCTGAAAATCCAAGCTGCAGGATTAAATGGAGTCTTTTTTGCATTGTCTAGAGTAGGAAATGCAAATTGCAGGGTAAAATGCTTTAGATACTGCATATATTTTTCTTGTTCTGACCAGAATTTATAAGTCCAAACTGCAAAGTTAAATTTGTTGCACAGGTGGTATATTTGTTAACTCAGAAATCTTATGGTGTATGCAGCAATTGCTATATGTCCTATAACAGCAAAAGTTTCCTTCTAGCTTTTAATTTAGCTATTGTTAATCTGTGTGTATTTACTATTCACACAATTTTGACTCTGCATTAAACACATCAATGAGTTTCTGCCTGTACACCATTTTCAAAGGATCATATGAAACTGCACATCTAATATATACATTTAAGATATTATGACACTGAACATTTGGTGAATCGCCTTTACCTGATTTTATTTATTTTATTACTTGCTTCTTACTAGGAGAGGAAAAACAAGCTATTCAGCTTTTGTGAAAAAAGGTACAGTTACAGAGCAAAGTGTATTTTTTTTTTTGACATATAAGACATTTAGTAAAATAAGTGCACAAGAAAGTTTGTAGCAAGAGTGGGAGGAAATTATGTTTCCCCCATTTCTCTTTTTTTTTAATCACTTTTAGCAATTGTTTCTTTTTTATATAGTGATTGTATGTTGATACTGATCTTAATACAAACTTGGGGAGTTTTATTTTATAAGCTAACTAGTGATTTACGCGTCATAAATGACGGTATAATATTACATATCTCTCTACCCCCTCCCTCTCCTGTGTCTCTTTCCTGCCCTCTACTGTGCCTGTTCTCTCCTCTCCTTCCCTTGTGTCTTTTTTTCCCCCTCTTCCTCCCCTGTGTCTATTCCCCCCTCTCCCTCCTCTTTGCCTCTTCCCTCTCTCTCTGCCCTGTGCCCCCCCTCTCCTCCCCAGGTGTCTCTTCCCCCTCTCCCTTTCCAATGTCTCTTCCCCCCTCTCCCTCCCCTGTGCCCCTTTCCCCCACTGTCTTTTTCCCCTTTACCCTGTGTCTTTTCCTCCATTTCTCCCTAGTCTTTTACCCGTCACAAATGACGGTATAACATTACATATGTCTCTCCCTCCCTCCCCTGTGTCTTTTTTCTCACCATCTCCCTCCCCTGTGTCTCTTCCCCCTCTCCCTCCCCTGTCACTATTCCCCCCTCCTCTTTGTCTCTTCCCCCTCTCCCTCCCCTGTGTCTCTTTCCCCTCTCCCTTCCCTGTTTCTCTTTCCCCCTCCTCTCTGCCCTGTGTCCCTTTCCCCCACTGTCTTTTCCCCCTTTCTCCCTGTGTCTCTTTCCCCTGTGTCTCTTGCCCCCTTCTGCCTCCCCTGTGTACCTTTCCCCTCTGTCTCTTTCCCCATCCTCCCTCCCCTCTGTCTCTTACCCCCTTTCCCTCTCTGTCTCTTTCCCCCTTTCCCCTATGTATCTTTCCCCCTCCTACCCCCCCTGTGTCCCTTCCCCCCCTCCTCCCTCCCCTGTGTCCCTTTCCCTCTTCCCCTGTGTCTCTTTCCCCCCTCCTCTGTCCCCTGTGTCCCTTTCCCCCTCCTTGTCCATTTTCCCCTCTCTGTCCCTTCCCTAAAAGATTTCAATTTGTTTTTCAATTGAGTTGTACAGTTTATAGGTCACATTAAAGGTGGAAAAAGTTCTGAAATGATTTATCTTTGTCTCATTTTTTTACAGCACAGAACCTGCCATTTAACAGGGGTGTGTAGACTTTTTATATCCACTGTGTGTCTGAAACCAACCATAAAACCTATTTCCCCCCATAATTTCTTAGTCAACAGTGTACCTGCTGCAAAGGATTCTAGGTTTTGTTACTGTTGTTTAGTCGTTCAGTCACATCCTACGCTCTATGACTCTATTGATTGCAGCAGACCAAGTACATCTCTCAGTCCCTGCCCCTCTCAACTCCATTAAGTTCATATTCATTGCTTCAGTGACCTAGATAATGCATGCTAATTATGCTAAAAGTGTGTGACCTTTTTCCTCAACTCACTTAACATAGGATCCTTTCAGACATATGCATGCTGTTCTCAAATATCTTTGAGAATATCGTTTTGAATTTGAGTACAGTTTAACCATTATATAGGCCTCATCAGTCTATGGTTTGTTCTGCTGATTTCACATAATCCAGGCAATGTGCTCTGTGTCTGCTGAATGCTGCTGATTGGAGGAAGAACAGCATGCATGCTGAATGGTCTGTGCTTCCACTCTGCATGGCAACCTCCATGCAAGTTCATGTAAGTTAGCACAAGACAATCAACAAGGTTGCAAAAAGGACTAATAGAAATTGAAAAGTTAGTTGCAAAGGAGAGTAAGACAAACCCTAAACTATTTTTAAAATATATTAATGGGAAGAAGGCCAGGAAGAAAGTTATAGGAACCTTACAATGTGAAACATGTTGTCTCATAATTATTGACCAGGAAAAGGCAGATGAGTTAAATAAGGTATTTTCTTCAGTATATATAAGGGAGGTGCAAGTGGTTGGGACACTGCAACAATATAGGGCTACACTACCCTTGGCAAATAATTGGTTAACACAGGAAGAAATCCAAAAGAGGTTAGAAAAGATAAATGTTAATAAAGCCCCAGGTCTTCATGGAATACATCCATGGGTACTGAGGGAACTGGGTTCTGTAATATAGATTAGTCTCCCTAATGATGATAGGGTACTCCAGATGTGGACCCCTTGCTCACTGTTCATTAGGGATATATCAGCTACACCTCACTGACAAGGCCCAATGAGGGCTGAGATGTACATCTGGGGTTTGCTGTTTCTCCTGTTCAGGGTAGAATTGCCTGGTATTTTGGGGGTGGACCACTCCAGTGATTGGGACCAAACCTCTATACTACAGGATATTTCTCCACGTGAAGGGCACAAGTGAGCTAAAAGAGGTTGCTCTCAGAGTGGGTTATCATGTCCATAGAACTAACCTATTAAGAAGTAGAACTGGAAAGTATAATCTCAATTTTTGCTGATGACACTAAGTTCCGCAAGGTAGTTAAATCAGATAATGATGTACTTTCCCTCTAAAGAAATTGTCATAAATTAGAGAAGTGGGCAAATGAGATTTAATATGAATAGGTTATGCATTTGTAAAGGAGAAATAGCCATGCAATTTATAATCTTCATGGAGCAAATCTAGGGGTATCAGATATTGAAAGGGATTTGGGAGTACTTGTGGACAACCAACTAGGTAACAGTGCTCAAAGCCAAGCCAATGAAAATATAAGCTGATACTGTATATGAGCTGTGCGTTTTTAAACCTGGAGCTACAGCCACATTTCCTAACTCTTGTGAATTCCTTAACATTGTAGTTCACATGGGCCCCATTGCCCTTGATTTGTAAATTAGTGTGAATTACTCATT
Organism: Discoglossus pictus; assembly: GCA_027410445.1. NCBI lineage: Eukaryota > Metazoa > Chordata > Amphibia > Anura > Alytidae > Discoglossus > Discoglossus pictus. The sequence continues at coordinate 100,866,694 of CM050166.1, read as the reverse complement.
TGGGTTGTTTAATAATTGTTAAATATTGTTTGCTTCTTCAGAATGCTGCCATGTCACAAATATAATAATAGCTGATCCTCCAATGTTTATAATTACTGACTGTATTGACAATAGGTCATTGTGGTGGAAGAACACACAAATGATGAGACTGCAAGCTCAAGTTGCCAACTGCCACTCTAGCATATCCTCCTGGATGTCTGACCGTCAACTCAAACAACATGTCTAAGACATAGCTCCTTATCTTTCCACCCTCTTCCTCAGTTTCCACTCCTCACATATCTCTCACTGTCAACAATGACATCATCACTCTGACCTCCAAGGCCCGCTGTCTTGGAATTCTATTGGATTCTCCCCCCTTTTTTTTTCTTCTTCACATTCATTCAATCACTAAATATTGTCATTTTCACCTTAAATAGATCTCTAAAATACGTCCATACCTTACACAAGACACAACTAAAATTATTTCACTCTCTCATCATATCTCGCCTCGACAACTGCAACTCCCTACTTGCTGGCCTTCCCATCACCTGGCTGTCTCCACTCCAATCCATATTAAACTCATTTGCCAGATCCATATACCACAATCAACGCACAGCACCTCTCTGTCAGACACTCCACTGGCTTCTCATAGCCTCTAGAATTAAATTGAAACTCATGACCCTAATATATAAAGCCCTCCACAATATTGCACCCTCTTATACCTCTGCCCTGTCTCTTCTAGTGATCTTCTTCTTTCCTCCTCTTTTATCACCTCCTCTCACTCCCACCTTCAGGAATTGTGATGCCCTATTCTTTGGAACTCCTTGCCTCACTACTCTAGACTATTTTCCTGCCTCAAATCTTTCAAAACCTCATTAAAAACACATCTGTTTAAAGAAGCCTATCATCGTTACCTTCTATATGCACAATCCTGTACCTCACCCATACCCTTTAAAGTTTGCGAGTTTTCAATCTTGTTAGGTGCTTTAGGAAAAGCTCAATAACTTAACCCTCTATTGCTTTTCATTGTGTTCAAATTGTCTTTGACTTGTTCTTAACCCCTGTATAGTGCTACGGAATATGTTGGTGCGTTACAAATAAAGGATAATCGCATATATAGTTGTGAGCGTACGAGTTGTTGCTAACGCTTGCGGGCTCGCCAGCGAGCTGCGGCCCTCGCATAGTGAGGGCTGCGGGCGAGGGCCTCAGTTGCTGGCATGGAGCACCAAAGGCTCCTTGCCTGGCTCCTTGCCAGCAACTGCGACCCTCGCAAACTTTATGTTGCAACGCAAACAACACGACACACCAACTACGACCCTCGCAAACTTTACCTCGCAACGCAAACAACATACGAGACACGTTAACACACATTACGACCTCGCAAAAATCGGACGCAACTCGCGAACATTACAAAATTCAAAACACAATAAATACACACAGCACATACATAAAAAGCTTACCTACAGCAAGAGGGAGCATCCAGGACCTCAAAAAATCAACTTACACCTTCATTTAACTAAAAATAAAACAGTTTAGACACTAAAAAATTCGCTAAGCGAGAGAAAAAAGGGCCGCCGAACAAAACGAAAATGAGGCTACAAACGCAAACAACATACGAGACACGTTAGCACACATTACGACCTCGCAAAAATCGTCCGCAACCCGCGAACATGAAAAAAATAAAAACGCAATAAATACACACAACACATACAAAAAAAGTTTACCAACAGCAAGAGGGAGCATCCAGGACCTCAAAAAAGAAACTTACACCTTAATTTAACTCAAAATAAAAGAGTTTAGACACTAAAAAATTCTCTAAGCGAGAGAAAAAATGGCCGCCGAACAAAACGAAAACGAGGCTACAGCACTCTAAACACGCAAAACACCACAAGAAACTCACAAAACACCACAAAACACCTACGGATATTCTGCCAAGACGCATACCACACATTACCCGCCATTTTACGACAATACGGAAGTACACGAGTACGCTAACGGTTTGGTCTCGCGCACGCACACTATTACACTGCACACATTCATCACGCTTACACAGCAGCTCCACACCACTAATGCTGCAGCAACATCAAAACACATTGCCAGCTCTTCAACACAATGCTTCAAAATAGGTAAAGTATATTCATTTATTAATGTATTACATATTTCATTATTACACACCAAACAGCATTAGCTACCTTACAATTTCATTGCCGTCATTTTTTGACGGGCAATTCGCTAGTAATAATAATAATAACAATTTTTGGTGGATATGGTCACATTTAAAAAAAGAAAATCAGCCTTTAATATTCTGAATTTAACAAATTGTCCTCTGCCATATATTTCATAATATCATCTTTAACTTTCAAATATCAAGGATTTACAAATTGCCTTACATTACTCATCCTAGTTTATACTAATGCCATAATCGTCATATTTAAAATAATGTACTGTATATAAATAAACAAGCTCCCACTGAAAATTAAAATATATGACACAATCTATAATGTACTTATGTAGAATTAAATTCAGTTTATAATCTCAGCATACTAAATTACTACATTTTAATATATAAACAAAACACTGGCATTTTGACAAGGCACTGTACACTGAAACATACTTTTTGTTTATAGTAGCATCACAAATTATAATTGTCTAACTACGAGACGTCGTCACGATTTGTGTGAAGCGTACGACTTAGCAATAAGCGCCGCAGGCGATCATCGTCGGTGAGCTTTGCATAGCGAGGCGAGCCGTTATACTCGGAGCACTTAGCCGAAGCGAGACGAGCAGTGGAGAGAATGAAACATGCGGGCCTACAAACACTACAAAATGCAACTTCGTTTTAGGCTGAAAGTAGTTGACGAATGCGGGAAAAATACGAGACACAGGATTTTGAAGAAAAAAAATATCAGATAGCAAAAACACGAGGTTAACGGCTAAACCGCGAGCATCCAACAAACACAAAAAACACAAAGAAAATAAAAATAAATACAACAAAAACATCACCCACAGCACGGGGGAACAGCCAGGACATCTGGGAGTGAGGTGAAACGCGATTTAAATGCGATTTAGTTGATTTTCACCACAAGAAAATCGCCTAAGCGAGGAAAAAAATGGCAGCTGAAAAATTAAAACGAGGCTACAAGACCCCGGACCACTCAAAACACTGCCAAACGCATAGCACTTTAAAAAATACAAAATACACTATTACAAAATACAGAAAATACATGCGAGACGCATAACACATTAATAACATTACCAATCTACAATGGCGATTTACACAACTACACCAACGTGTTTCCTTTCGCGCACACAAACCATTTAGAATGCACAGTTAGGACACTCATTACACTTTATCATCATAGCACCAGCATTTACTGTACATTGTATGGTGCCGGAAAATATTGTTAGCTCTTTAGACTATTAATTGCTGAATATATTAATTACAAATAGGTTAAAATATATTAATTTATTCAAGAAATAATGAATTCATTATTAAGTAAATATAAATTATTATATATCTCTCTTTATAATGAGTGCCGAAGGTGCTCAGAGGAGCAAAAATAGACGAGACAAGAGGCTCGCCATGAGCTCCGAATGCCCTCACAGCACAAAAAGGTTTACATTGTGTGTCAAACAGCATTCCCATTTTTGACGGGCAAGTCACTAGTACTTATATAAACAGGTTCTTATAACTAAGTCTTAAGTGGGTATTAGCCTTGTCTTTGCAGACAGTCTCGTCTAACAGAAGAAAATTCCACAAGTAGTAGTTATTATATACTTTAGGTAATTTATATATTTCAAGATTCAATTCATTCAAATGGATTCTGTGTTTTAATAAGGTTATTTTTTATTCTATATTGAAAAGAAATTAACACTATATGCTAATATTGCTACAAAACAAAAAATGTACAAAGAACAAAATGGAAAAATCAGAGTCCTTTAAAATGCAGTCTTTTCTTCTATTACAATTTACATTGTCATAGAGGATTACAAAAACGAGAAAATACATTTTAGTAAAATTCTGTAAATCAGTCCGAAAATATTAAAAGCATATACAGTATTTACTCACATACTGTAGGAGCTCTAATGTCATTTTATCGCATCTGTGTAGCAATTCCTCCTTTCAAAAGGCTGTTGATAGGAGATGGAATAAATTATGTCTGCAAAATAAAACGTCAGGGCCTTACTAATAATAGAATGTACTTTTCAATAGCTTGCAACGGTATCATTAGTTCGCCATCCTTTGACAATAGCTGGGCTGATGGGGCTCTTACATACCTAATGGCAGGCAGCCCAGAAATGTGATGAGGACTGTTTAGTAAGCATTTATAGTAGATAATATTTTTATCAAGCATACAATATAAATTTTAGAATAAGCCAAATTTAAATGTTAACACTCAAATGAACTATTGTATGAATTAACGTATGAATATATGACTTCCATGTTCCTCATAAAGCCTAGGCCACACTGTGAAAAAAGAGATGTTGGTTGTTTTAGAATAGATTGAGCTTTTACAGAGACAATCTCAAAAGTCCTTGAAAGGTAAACAGGAAGGGGCATGGTAACTCACCATGGGAGGAGGTCAGTCTAAGGTTCCTGGATGCTCTCTTTTAGGTGTGAGTTTGTGAAAATGTTGACTACCCTAGCAGGGAAGGGGAGTAGTCTGAACAAGAATAGACTGGTTAAATTATAAAGGCTGCAGTGGTCCCAAATATCAGCTCAGTAACCAAGGGAGATGACTAGAATTTGAATCCACTGATTATATTGTGGTGTTCAAATTATTAAATAGGATAGGTTTAATTGTTCACCTATGTGAAACCACATAAATACCACCACCACTTGCTCAGGCCACTTGGTAATAGAAATTGAAGTTTAGTCCTGTGTACTATGTAATTTGGGTTGGGAAAAGGAAGTGTATTAGGTAATTTCTGACTTCGTATGGCTCATCTTTTGTTTATTTCTGTTTTATCTAGTGGTCACACTGAGAACTAGGAGTAATATTATGTAATTTTCCTTCCCTCTAATACTGATTACAAATTGCAAATATATATGCAGCATTTTTTATTTATATATGCAGCAGCTGAATTTCTGTGATGCCTGTATTTGTAAGCATCAAGGAGTATATATATATTTGACAACAGAACATATTGATTAGACCTCTATTATCCAGCTCCTGTGTTCCTCAATTTTAACCCTTACAGTTGGTGTCCATACCTTGGTCCATGCCTTAATAAATATACATTTTATTCTCAATGTATATCCTCGGAAGGTGGCAAGTGATTTTTTTTGTCTAAGTATATAGCTCTGGACTGAAACACCATGGGTAGCAAACATATTTACACATTATTATTTATTATTATTATTATTATTATTATTATTATTATTATTATTATTATTATCAACCTTTATTTGCAACGCACTAACATATTCCCTAGCACTGTACAGGGGATAAGAACAAGGAAGAATACAATCTTAACAAACTGTAGAAAATGGAGGGACCTGTTTTGAGCTTAGAATCATTGTTTTTTTTGTTTTTCAATTTTTCAAGTCTATGTTGTGTAGTTAAGAAAAATAATAATTGCATAAGTAATTTTGGTAGTTTAAAGGTGGTTGTAAATTAGATGTTTATTGTGCAATCTGTGAAGCCATTGGTATATGTTGATATGTTTGTACTCCTAATTATGATTTAGTTTAAAAGGATATTAACTTTGTTTCAATATTTCTTGCAAACAAGATCTGTTATTGGAATATTTTTGTTTAAGTATGTTTACAATATTACTACGACTACTGGATATGGGACATGGGACCTTCACATGTTGAGCAAGGATATCCCATGATTGCTGCTCACCTAGATCTGCCAACTATTAATAATACTTTGGTATACTATTCTAGAAATATGCGTAAGAGAGCTAAGATTTCGGCCCAAGATTACAGGTATTCTTCAATATAGGATGAATGACTCCCAACTCATAGAGAAGAGTTGAAGGCACTGTTATATTTCTAGTGGGACAGTACAAATACAATCATGAAGGAAGTAGGTGACTTCACCTTAACTTTAGTTTAGTTGCTACAAAAATCCTGCCAGCCACACTCGAGTTTTAGATCCACATGTGGAGAGATCTTCTTAGTCTTATATAAAATACAATAGGTGGTGTTCTCCCAGCAGGGTTATCCTTACATCACCTTCAACAGCCAAAGGAAACACTGAAATGATACAAACATAAATCAGACCTTAGAGAGGTGGAGTGTTTTGCAGCCATTTTATTTCCCAGCCTGGGTGTTGCATGATCCATCCAAATGGTAACAAAAATGAAATGGAGATTCTGGCTAATAAAACTCTTAGGTCAGTCTTCAACTTACAAGCAGAGGTGGATTCTGTAGCTAATACTGACTGGAGGGCCCTGTTTTTGAGTTTAAAATCTTACATGGTGCTATTTTAAAAGCACATTACAAGATTGAAAACTTACATATTTACAATCTAAAGGGATTATTTAAACAAAACAAGAAGTCCTTAAAAAGAAGTAATTGAAAAGAGAGTAGAGGGTGTGACAAGGTAGCTCTTCAGAATCCTCTTGTCTTTTATAAGAGGTCTCACAGTAACAATCCAAAGGCCCGAGATAAGTTTTAGGAATAATTTTAATAAACCAGGATAACAAGTAATGTAATCAGGAAAATAAAAATCTACATATACAGGCTGACTGATTTCAGGAACACCCTCTCTGAAAAACACAGCCTGGAGAAATAGTCTCTGTTTCCTGTAGAAATATTTTTCTCTGCTGTAGCAATAATAGCGGGTGGAGCACTAGCCCACCCTTCACTCCCAATGCTCAACCCTATTTTTGCAGTTCTTGTTTACTGCATAGAAAGTCCAAACAAATAAGCTCTTCTCTGGGTTTTATATATAGTACAATTCCAATACATTTTACATTCAGTGCCTCTGTCAACCCTAGCAGCTCCAAGAACACTTTTTCTCTCTGTTTGTCTTTAATTCTTGCATCACCTCTTAGGAAACTCCATCTGTAATTCCTCTGCTCACCAATTATTTTACTTTGTGTGTCTTTTTAGCTCCACTTCCTCTGCTTGCATGAGACTTTCTCTCCCCAGGCCCAGCTACACCTGTCGCCTAAATAGAACTGTTGTAGTCTTTCTGGTGTGGCCTAATTGCAGTGGCCTATTAACTTCTTCTGGTCTGGATAACACCTTAAGATCTGGAT
>CM050166.1:100777000-100854500 GCA_027410445.1 Discoglossus pictus | reverse complement strand
TGAAGATGGGTAAAATGTTTCCATACTATACTTGACTTTATACATGTTTCGATAATGTCAGTTCGATTTCCATGTACAACGACAGGTAATGTTTGTCTGAAATCGCCACCCAACAACATTACCTTTCCACCAAATGGAAAAGTATTCTCCATGACTTCACGAAGCAAACGGTCAATACATTGGAGGGCATAGCATGACATCATTGTGGCCTCATCTATTATAATTAATTTACATTTCTTCAATTTCTTTGCTTGTAAGGATGTCATGCGAATATCTGACACAGAATTTTCTAAAATAGGCACTGGCAGTTTAAATCCACTATGAACAGTTCTTCCACCTTCTAATAAAAGTGCAGCAATTCCAGTAGTGGCAAACGCCATTGCTATTTTTCCTTGGGCTCGTACTGAACTCATTAATAAATTGTACAAATATGTTTTTCCTGATCCGCCAGGTCCATCAAGATAGAAATAACGCTCTGTCACCATGTCATCATCTATAGCATTTTTAATGGCATGAAATGCTTGCAATTGTAGTGTATTTAAAGTTGCAAGTCTTTCTTCTGTTCTTTCTGCTTGTAGTTGAATGTCATAGTCTTCAAAGTTAATGTCATCTATAAGACCTGGATCAGGCAAATTAAAACTTGCACAACTTAATCCATGAGTTAAAAAGACTTCTTGGATTTCCATTAACGCTTTTAAGTGTGCAATGGGTTCATTGTATCGTCGCATAAAGTCTTCAGCCATATTACTTTTAAAAGTCTCCCACAAAGCTAATGCATTTGGAGCATTTGAGAAGATACAAATAAAAGCAAATTGTTCTCTCATCTGTCGTGGCATTTGACATTGTGCTGCTTCTTCTAAACATCTTTCCCACTCTGTATCATCAGCGAGTAAGTTTCTATGTCTTGCAGCTAAATGGAAGGATTCATATACAATGTCATTAACAGTTCTTAAGTGTTCAAAACTTTGTGCTCCAGGAACATTTAAAAGTAATATCCGTAAGCAAAAACGTTCAACATCTCTTGGACTGACTGTGTAAATTCGTGGAATTATTTGATTGCCTCTGGTTTTTCTTGCTCTCCATAATCCATTCACAAAAACATAGTGATATGGAATTTCAATATATAAGTATTGTGTTGCTTCAGCATCAGTGGAATTTAATGCAAACCATGCAGTTAGTGTAGTGTGACGATCTTCACTTTGGGCCAATGCATTCATTTCATTTCCAGCATGGAAATAGACTAAATGTCGTTGTGGCAAATGTACTGCTAACCTATATACTGCATGTGATCTATCATGCATTTCAAATTTTAAAAGCCGCCACATAGCTTCTGGCGCACTGACATAGCGAGCATCTACATGAGATGCAAGTTCATCATGTACTAACTCACTACTTTCAGGGTTGTCTGCACTTTTGACGACTACAGTAGCTGCATCGTAACCTTTGTAAATATATTTGTAGACATATTTAATGGATTTGATGGAAGTGCAGGCTTCTACGTTGATGTGGGCGTTGTACTTCATGAGTAAATGTGGATTGTAGGGTACTACATATCTATTGTCCACTTTTTTTCCACGAATAATGGCACTATCTCCTTCTCTTCTTTTATAAAGTGGATATCCATCACAATTGGCATAGGTTTTGTCTCTATAATCTTTTGGAAATTCTTTGGAACATTTATTATTTTCCATACATGGTGATTGTGGATTAAGGTCACCACAGGGTCCATGAATCATGCGATGAGTAACAATCTCATATAGTCTACCATATAGTTCTGGATCTGGTAGTTCAGCAACAATGACTGCATCCACTTTGTCTGAAGTATCTAATTTATCTTTTTCTTGAAGTATTATTAGAAGATGTGCATGTGGAAGGCCTCTTTTTTGAAATTCAATGGTATATACATAAGCAAGACATTTGCCAAATAACTGATTTATAGTGAAGTCACGTATTAATTCATTTAATTTAATCTTAAAAACTCTGGCTACTAAATCTGGTCGATCTGAAGCAGTTTGTCCAAGAAGTAGATTTAGTGTAATTTCTGGCCATTGTGGATTACATGTAAATGTCACAAATAGATCGGGTTTGCCAAATTTTGTCACAATAGCCATAGCATCATTGTATCTTTCTCTCATATTCCGAGGAGATCCTTGAAAGGAAGATGGTAAAATGATGGCTTTGCCAGCTGTCATGTCTCTGCTTGTAGCCACGTCAGCAACATAGTCCATGAGTCCAGAATATTGTTCTACACGGAGTTTATCTTGTTGATATTTGATAAAGTTTAAATTATTTGCCTCAACTTGCAAATATGAATCAATAATCCATTGTTGTGTTAGTTTCCCACCACATAAAATTGGATTAAATACATTGCGAATGGCAATTTGAGCTACTTTAAATTCAAGCATAGAAACATTATTTCGGATTCTGGCTTTAGCATTTGGGTAACTGGGAAGAGTTAATTTTGGTTGCCAACCTGCTTCTCCGTGTGGGAAAAAGATGGGATATGTCATTGGATCTAAATTTGGACTTAAGATACTCATATTAATAAACGGTTGGTCCTCATTTCTAGGATATATTCGAATGTCTCTTTGAAATGGTGGTTCTCCTTCATAATTCTGAAACACCATTGCAACCTCATTTGTTGTTGGCAAGTTATAACGACGTTTATCAGTATGTCTGTCTCTTTTAAGCACCATATTAACCTTCGGCATTGGTAATTGATGTGTTTGTGAATGAAGTAGTTGTTCATTTTCTACTTCTGCCAATTTTTTATAAGCTTTACTGTAGGGATTGTTGTCCATAATGTTATTTAGCTCTATGAAAACAGTGGGTAAGCATTTTTTATTTTCTTCCATCTGCATACGTTGGTCAACAGCTTCCATTGTATCTAGGACATATAGTTGAGCGAATTTTCTTTTATTTCCTTCCTCTGGATGTAAATGGGAAGTGCGATGATAAATTTGTCCTTGGACTTTAAAACAGTAAGGACCATGTCCTGGTACATTAGCAGCTAATGTTGCCCCCATGGATGCAAAGGATATGGCACTATTGTAGGATCTTATGTTTGTCTTAAAATTTTTGTAGTTTTGAAAAGTAGGTTCAGTCATAATATTTTGTAAATAAATTGGAAATTCTTTCCTTTCTGGAAGTTTGAACTTGCCTTTTTGACAACAACTAATAAATTGTCCATCTCTGGGTCTCTCCTGTTTAAAATAATAAGCCTCACAAAACTGACATTGAGTAGTCATGTCCCCACAACTATGAACCTCTACTGCTAAAGACTTGAGTAGAGGACAATTTGCAAAGCATATAGGATTTTGACTTTCATATTCATCAGGTGAAATGTCATATAATGTTTCAACAACAGGTTCTAAATGTTTTGTTTTTTTCGTTGCTTTTCTTGGTATATGTTGTATTGTTTGAGGTAAAATGTCATGCAATGTTTCATGAAACGGTTCTAAATGCTTTGTTTTCTTTGTTGCTTTTTTTGGTATCTCTTGTATTTTTTCTGGTAAAATGTCATCTGATGTTTGAGCAACAGGTTGTAAATGCTTTATTTTCTTTGTTGTTTTTTTTTACATATCTTTAATTTCTGCAAGTGACAGTCTTTTGCTTGCAATTCTTTTGCGTTCTTTTTCTCGTCGAATTTCCTTCTTCTCCGGTGTCTGCTGGCTGTCTGCTCTCTGTCGTCGTTCTCTAGCTTGGCGTCTTTTCTTTTCTTGTTTACTCTCGTTATCAGCCATGTTAATCTGTAAAAATAAAATAATGTACCATTAGTTTATTTTGAGATGTTAAGTTGTTTTTCATGACAAATAGTTATCAATAGTGTGTTAACATTTTATACTTAATCAATTTCAATGCGGTCAATTCAATAAAAGTCTAAATAAGGCCATCAGATAATTATTTAAAGAATTTTTTTTTTATTAAACATGTATCCAAAAGCAAGTGTTTCAGTAACTAAAAAGGTATTTTCAAAAAGATGTTATGTCCTTATTTAAAGCACTATTCAATTCGTCAAATGGCAATTAAATTAGGGTTTAGGACTGGAATGTTACAATGACAAATTGTATAGATTCTGTGTTTTTAGACTTTTTTGGACTATGCCAATTTATTTTTTAAGTTTACATTGAAGTTTGTATTTAGTGTTAAAGATTATTGGCCCTAAAAGACAAATAAGAGATAGATGATAGATATTACTTTTTATACTGTACCTTGGTTGAAGTTTGATTTGAAGCAGAATCTTTGTTGGTCCTGTGTTGAAAGCCTTCGTCTGATGGTCTGGTCCTGTGTTGAAAGTCCTCGTCCAATCGTCTGGTCCTCTGTTGAAAGTCGTCGTCCGATGGTGTAGTCCTCTGTTGAAAGTCCTCGTCCAATGGTCTGGTCCTCTGTTGAAAGTCCTCGTCCACTGGTGTGGTCCTCAGTTGAAACTCCTGTTCCGATGTTCTTGACGCAGTATCTGATATAAAATAAAAATGAAAATGTAATTTTATTTGAATGTATTTGTATGAACTAAAAAATGACATTATTTCTTTGTTTTTCTACAATCCCGTTTGGTGTCCACCACTTTTGGTATGCTTATTTAGGCCTTTTTCTAAGGCTTATAGATTGTTAAACATAAAATAAGTATCTAAATGTACTTTGGTATGTGTTTGTGTGAGTTTTCATACAATCCTGTTTGGTGCGCACCACTGTTGGTATGCTTATTTAGGCTTCTTTCTAAGGCTTATAGGTTGTTAAACATAAAATAAGAATGTAAATGTAGTTTGCTATGTGTTTGTGTGAGTTTTCATACAATCCTGTTTGATGCGCACCGCTGATGGTATGCTTATTAATGTTGTTTTGTAATGCTAATAGGTTGTTAAACATAAAATAAGAATGTGCTATGTGTTTGTTACAATCCTGTTTTGTGTGTACCAGTTTGTGTGTACCATATGTTGCATACTTTGGCCCTCATTCAATTGCAGTTTGGCCAATTCAATAGGGTTCTAAATGTGCTTATTTGGAGCCCTATTGAATTGTCCAAAATATCAATTGAATGAGGGCCTTTGTTTGCTGGATTTGTTATATTGTGAGGGCCTCATTGAATTTGGTTTTTCAATAGGGCTCTATATAAGCACAGAGCATATTTTTGAACAGAAGTTTTTAGTTAAATTGAGCCAAATGTGCTTATATAGAGCCCTATTGAAATGGGCAAATCACATTTGAATGAGGCCCTCGGCCATTAAACATATTTAGGTCCTGAATCAATTGCGTTTTGACCAATTGAATAGGGCTCTATATAAGCACATAAAATATTTTTTGACAGAAGTTTTTAGTTAGTGAAGACCTATTATGTGCTTATATAAAGCCCTATTCAATTAGCCAACTCACAATTGAATAAGGCTCATGGTTCGGTTCTTTTTTATACTTAATACTTTACCTTGATTGAAGTGTGGAATGACAGAGGGTCCCCTCCTGCCAATCTTAATCCGCCGGTCTTCTTGTAGTGTCTGTTTGAAAAATAAAGTGAAATAGTGAATTATAGAATTTTTTATTTGTATTTAACAAACCATGGCCTTTTCAGCATTTAAAGTATTTTTGTATCTTACCTCTTCTTCTTTGTTGGTGTTCTTTAATAGGGATTGTGCTTCACAGTGCACGGTGCAAATTGTTGAGAGACGCTGTTGATGCAGAGTCTGTTTGAATATTAAAAAAAGTAGAAAGATTGAGTTTTAGGTGATCTATTAAATTGCAGTAAATTAATTTCATTGAAATATACTTCTGTAATTAATTTGAATTAACATTATTTTTTGGTGGGGTCTACACACATATGTCACATACATGAAGCACATTTCCATAATTGAAAGTAATTTTTTTGTGTGCGTGTGACATATCACTATACATGAATCATATTTTAATTGTTAAATTAACCTTATTTTTATTTTTGGCCAACATACATAAATGTGTGTGTGACATGTGACTATAGATGATACACATATATGTGCGTGTCACATATCAGTATACATGACTCATATTTTAATAGTATTTTAATAGTCCCAACTTATTTTTTTCTAATGTAATTTAAATGTAGTTGTTTAATTAGTTTGTTGCAGGGGCAATACACATAAATGTGCATGTGACATGTCACTATACATTATACACATAAATGTGCGTGTCACATGTCACTATACATTATACACATAAATGTGCGTGTCACATGTCACTATACATTATACGCATAAATGTGCGTGTCACTTGTCACTATACATTATACGCATATATGTGCGTGTCACTTGTCAGTATACATTATACGCATATATGTGCGTGTCACATGTCAGTATACATAAACCTCTTTGTCTTTAATTTTTTTTTTTGATGTCCTGTCTTGATAATAAAATGTAATATATTATAGCTTACCTCTCAGTTGTAATTTGCACAATGCAAAGTAGGAAATTAGGAAAGAATTATCTTCTCAAGTTTTAGCAGCAGTTATCTCAGAAGTCACTCTGTTCATCACCTGAGGAGAAATGTATTTTTCTCTGTCAAATAGGCAGTATTTATAAACTTGTAGAACATTCTGGAAAGTTAGACCGTTAGAACGCAATACGCATGCGCTATTTGCGTTCCAGCTTCCAATTTGCGTTCCATCCGCCATTTTGTGCGTAGTAGTGGTTAAAATGGTGTTTAATATGAGTGTGATCCGTTCCGCATAGTATGTGTTTCATTATTGCGAGTAAGTGTAGTGTAGTTACGTCTGAAGCCTCGTTTTCGTTTTGTTCGGCGGCCATTTTTTCTCTCGCTTAGCCGATTTTCGGTCGTTTAAACTCTTTGTTTTGACTTAAATGGACGTGTAAATGAACTTTTGGAGGTGCCGGATGCCCCCCCCCCCCGTGCTGTAAGTAACCTTTTTATGTGTTTGTTGTGTTTATTTCTTGTGTTTGTGATGTTTTGATGCGCGGCGGTTGGAATGGGTCTTTCGCGGCCGTATTTTTTTCCGATGCGGCCGTATTTTGTTGCGATGTTGCCGTATTTTTTTGCGATATACGCAGTTAGCTTTTACGCGTACGACGCAGTGTATTTGTTTCTAAGTCGTGCGTATGTGTGTTAAAAGCGTGTGAGGGGCCTTTTTTACTGTTTTTTTGTTAAGTCTTGCGTCTGTGTGTCTGGGTGTAAGCGGGTGTGAGGCGACTTTGAGTTTTTTTTTGTTATGAAGTTGTGTGTGTGTGTATGTGTGTGTTAACACAGCCGATGTTGGGATGCTCCCACCACCGCAAATGCGGACCCTCGCTTCGCGAGGATCCGCATTTGCGGGGACGTTGTTGGGTTTTTGTTGGCTGGGCGGTTGGGTTTATTCTGTTAAAAAGTTGTGTGTGTGTATGTGTGTGTTAACACAGCCGACGTTGAGCCTCCACCACCGCAAATGCGGGCCCTCGCTTCGCGAGGACCCGCATTTGCGGGGAACTGCGTCCCTCGCTTCGCGAGGGACGCAGTTCTTGCGGGCTCGCTACGCAAGCCCGCAAGCGTGAGCAACGACTCGTACGCTCACAACTATATATGTGATTTCCATCCTGATCCACCTCATGTTCATGCATTCCTCTCCACATCCTTGTCTTCCTTCCCTTTGTGTTAAGTAAAAAAGTGCAAATAAATTTCATAGAGGAGCATAGCAGATACCATAACTATTCAACAAAAAAGTACTATTAATTATAATGAAGTGGAACAAATTGTAATGAACAAGTGACATAGGTATGTGGGCATAACGGAGAGAGACAGGCTTTAGAACTGTAATTATTTTCATTACTATTAACTTGATGACACTCCATTAATATCCTAAAATAATTTATTCTGCTTTAAGCCAAGTAATAATGAACTGGAACAGTTACAAATATTTATAACGACTGTATAAAAAAACTATTTTAACTTAAAATAGCTATACAATTTTTAAAGAATAATGAAACATAAAGATGCAAGTACTGTGGCCTAGATTAATGAACAATTATTCATGTTCATTAATTGGCTTCCATCATGAACAGAGCAATAATAGATGTTTTGCACCAGATTTTAATTTTCTTGAGTAAAGTATCTTTTAACTGTAGGATAATTCTTAAAGTAATCCATTCAAGCACTTCACTTGATAATGGGCAAGACATTTAGTTAAAAAGAAATAAAGCCTTTAACTTACTGGCTAGTATTCTATAGTGAAAATCAACAGCTTGTTTCCATTTAACTGGAAGTGGGAAACATCTTGAATTCCCTATTTGTCAAAGTTACACAAGCAAAAAGTGCTCAATAACTTTCCCTAGTTAATCTATTCACCAATCGCAGCACGATTGTGGATGAGCTACCCCTGAGGACTACAGCAAGCTTTCCCGAAAATCTACAGATACTAAACACTATATGCAAATGGTTTTAAAACCATTTTTGTGACAGCAGCAGCAGCACTTACAGAGACACTAACACACAAAAATATAATTAAAAAGTGCATGAAAATTATATGCTGAACAGTCTCATAAGCCAATATATAACATTAAAAAATGTGTGTTCATATTTAATTTGTGACTCATAATACACATGGGGACATCAAAAGCATTCCTCCTAAATAGCATGAAAAAGCATATAACTGCATTACAGACAATGAGCCTCATTCAATTCCAAGTCCGCAAGTCTCAGCATGTAGGCTGTATGTCTGCGGTCCACCTGCAGGCCCGCAGCGTCCGTGACTTACTTTGCTATTCAATTCGCCCAGCCCACAAGTCCCGGCCCGATAGCGCACATCGTAAACTATGCTATCGGATGTAGCATTTGCAAGCATGAATATGATCAATTAAGCGAGGCTGTAACTCCCGATGCAGAAACAGCCAATGGAAACTCAGATCGTCATCATTACGTCAATGAAAAATGGAGGTTGGATTTAAAAGTCCTATGTGCTTTAATTAGGAGTTACGATTGGACCCACATTTCTGAAATATTGCAATATTGATAAAGCCGTAATTATGATATTCTATTATATTATATTTATTAACACATTGATTGCCGGGATCAATATAACATGGTTATTAAACATAAAAAAAAGTATTTTAAATTGCAGATTTTCAAGCTTGAGAATGCTGTGCTATTAATTCTAAGACCTAACATCACTTTCCTTTTTTTTTAAAGTACAGTAGTGTGTGTATATGTGCATTTTAAGTGCTCCATGAAAGATCAAAGGTTTGGATGGGATTTAACTTACGATGGTAACCATGCAATCGGAGCCCGCAAAAAAGACGCCAACTGAATAGCAAAATAACTTACGGCCTCCATTTCCTGAAGCCCAGATCTTCCAAAGCCTCAATTAAATGAGGCTCAATATGTAACAGTCTCATTGGCACAAATGTGTAAATTAAAAATGTTATTGAAGCTGTTGAGGAAGGCTACCATACACACTAGGGATAAACCTAGGGATACATCTATCCCTGGTGAAATCCAGGGAGCTGACATATCAGTCTCATTGGAGGGCAGTATTTACATGGGATTAGTGTTATCTATGTGTATGGGGTGTACATGTGGTGGTATGTTGATGTGTATAATATTATCCTGGCAAGGAGGACGGATCTGGTGTGGCCACCAGGACTGGAGCTCCTGAAATGGTCGCTTTCCATCATCCTCCTCACCTTGACCAGAATGTCATTATAACAATGTCTGATTTCACTTCCTTATTCTCAAAACTGACCTCAGTATCTGCGGTTGCTACCTCCTTCCAGGCACTTCCTTCCCACCTGTTAGGAGAGTGGCATGGACCCATATGGCATTGGGGAGGAGTACCGTCTCCTCATGCCTGTAGTTACAGACCCTGTGCTTGTCCCTCCCCACCACTACCCCCAAATACCAGACTACTCCCCTCTAACCCTATTACTATGAGGTCATCCCTCCCTCTACCTCACCTCCAGACCCCTCCAGAACTACCACTACTAAACCTCCTCTTCTGCCCGCTCTCTCCCTCCCTCTCATCCACTCTCTCCCACCCTACATCTCCCCTGTATTCCCCAGGCCCCCTTCTCAACTCTTCCTCTTCTTCTACCACCTTGTCCCTCCTCTCCCCTTCTCGCTTTTCCCTTCATTACAATCCCAAGCAGAAAATATGTATAAATCAAAAAAGTGCATATGTATATATTTATGATGTAAAAAAATGTGTATTTTTATATGCTTTTTTTATATTTTAGGGAGTAGAGTGTGTGTGGATGGTATGGCCTAGCGATATGAGTATCTATGTGTTATCAGTATTTCTGTGTCTGGTAAAATTAATATAAATTAGTTATTTGTTTATAGAAAAGTAAAGTAAGTACCGACAGCCTTCCAATCTCTAAAAGCTAATTTTCTCACTCTCTCACTTTAATCCCTTTTGCTCCAAGAACTGTGTGCTTTTTTGTCAAAAGCTCTAACACTGGAGTGGGAGGCTCACAAATATATCTTCTCTCCCTGTCAATCATTATTATGTTATTCTGTTGGCCTTTTTCAATTGGCTCCTATTTCTGTGGTGCAGCAAGAAAATCCATAAATTGTGTTGATTGATGTAACTTTGCAAGTGACTCATAATAACCCCCCTCCATTTTACCGATGAGAGCTTCATTTATGGATGGGATCCGTAATATTATGAGTGAACTGCATGTGTGTGTGTATATCTATATATAAAGTTAAGTAGAAATATATATTAATATATATATAAAGATTGAGATAGCCCTGAATGTCCACTAATCCAGTGGAATAATCAGAGTATTGCAGTGAATAGTGATACCTTTTTTATTGGACAAACGTATTCATAATAAAGCGACGAGCTTTCGAGAGATAATGCCTCTCTTTATCAAGTCAAAAAGTGATACTTATACAATTATGAACTAAAAACAGTAAACAGAAAGAGATGCGGAAACAAAATAGAAAAAACAAGAAAGACAAAATTAATTGGCAGAGTTAAGTGAGAAATAGACTAGCATTGTGAATACTGTCCTGATAGGTCAGTAAGTACATCTATAGATCAGGTTGTAGATAAGAACAGAGCAGAGTAACATAAATATCAATACTTTTCAGCATAGCATGTAGCTTACAAAAACAAGGTGTTTGCTATAAGACATTAAGATAGTGGGCCAGAAAGCCTAAGTCTATGTCAATGCCCAAATCCTTTGTATTAAAAAATGGAATCCTTTTTAATTCAAAAGTTTTCTGCTGTTGGATAGTTCTGAAATTCCCTCTGAGTACTTTTAATTTAAGGCTCTGGATGGAGTGATTCTCCTGGGTGAAATGGTGTCCAACTGGAGTACAATAGTTGTCTTCAAGGTGCTTTTTGATGGAGCTTCGGTGGAGGTTCATTCGCATGTGTAGTTTTTGGCTGGTTTCCCCAATGTAGCACCCCCTTTCACATACAGTACATTGTATCATGTACACTACATTTGATGATGTACATGAATATGAGCCTCTGATGTTGTGGGTCTTGTTGTTGTGCGTGGCTGTGTTCTCTTTGCAGATGTGTTGGCATAGTTTGCAGCAACTTTTATTGCAGGGTTTGGTGTCATTTTCTCTGTTATGCTGTTTATTTGGCAATCTTCTGTTCACCAATGTTTGTCTTAAATTTGGTGGCTGCCTAAATGCAAGAATGGGGGGTTTGGGGAATATATGTTTCAATTCTGTGTCCTCTGTGAGTTGTGGTTGTAAATCCTTAAATATTTTGTGTATTCCTTCTAGAACCGGATGGTATGTAGTTACCAGAGGTGTACGTGAAGTTGTTTCCTTGGTTTTGTATTGCAACAGGTGTTCCCGGGGTGTTCTGACGGCAGAGTTTACTTTCTGAGTAATAATAGGTGGTTTGTAACCCTTTTTTCTGAAGGAGGCATACAGTGTTTTTAAGTGTTTATCACGGCCCACTGTGTTTGAACATATGCGGTGGTCTCTGATGGCTTGACTATGAATTATCCGTTGTTTAGAGTTAACCTGTTCTATTGAGTAATCCATCATATTCGTTCAATACCGTTCACCCATCCATTCAATTTAAAATGGATTACTCCACAGCCCAGGTTAACTTTCTGGATACCACCATTTCCATTACAAATGGCAAACTGAATTCATTTGTCTATAGGAAACCTACAGACAGTTGTAGTTACCTCCACAACTCTAGCTTCCACCCCTCCCACACTAAACAAGGGACACTTCATAGTCAAGCCATCAGATACCATTGCATATATTCAAACGCAGAGGACCGTGAAAAACACCTAAAAACACTGCCTGCCTCCTTGAGATAGAAGGGTTACAAACCACGTATTATCACTCAGAAAGTAACCTCTGACGTCAGAACACCCCGGGAACACTTGTTGCAATACGTGGGATAAAACTCATGACTGGACTGTTAATCTGGATAGTTATAACCTATTTAGGAAAGATAGAGTCAATGGTAAAAGAGGAGGAGGGATTTGTCGGTATGTTAAGCCTGAATTTAAGCCTATAGTCAGAGAAGATATATATGGTGGACCTAGTGATAAAGTCGAATGTTTGTGGGTAGAGTAAAATAGCGTAGCAGACAATTCCAACAGAATATTAGTAGGAGTATGCTATAAACCCCCAAATATAGCTAAAAGTGAGGAAATACAATTATTGTTACAGATTGGAAATGCAGCCAAGCTTGGGCAAGTTCTAATAATGGGAGATTTTAATTACCCTGAAATAAACTGGATAAATGAGACCAGCAGTTCAGCTAAGGGGAGAAGGTTCTTGAGTACACTCAGGGATCATTATCTGGCCCAGGTTATACATGAGCCTACTAGAAATGAAGCTATATAGGACAAATGTTGAAATAGGGCAACCTTTGGAAAACAATGATCACAACACAGTCTCATTTGAGATTGAATTTAAAAAACTAAATTTTAAGGGGCCAACAAAAACTTTTAATTTTAAAAGGGCAGATTTTAACAGTCGAAGGGCAGCAATACATAGTATAGACTGGGACAGAGAACTGATAAACACTGAACATAAATGGACAACATTTAAATTCTTACTAAATATACATACACATCAGCATATACCATGTGGGAATAACAGTAAAAGGAGTAAATCCCATCCAATGTGGCTTAACAATGATTTAAAGATCAAGATACGGAGTAAAAAAACAGGCATTTAAATTATACAAGCAAGAGGGGACAGAGACTGCTTTACGGTAGTACAAGGAAATCAACAAGACTTGCAAAAGGGCTATTAGACTGGCTAAAATAGAAAATAAAAAATTAATTGCAAAAGAGAGTAAGACAAACCCTAAAATATTTTTTTAAGTATATCAATGGGAAGAAGGTGAGGAAGGAAGCTATAGGAACATTACAATGTGACACAGGCTATCTGAAAATCAGTGACCAAAAAAAGGAAGATGAGCTAAATAGGTTCTTTTCTTCAGTACACACAAGGGAGGTACCAGTGGTTGGGACACTGCAACATATTGGGGCTACACTACCTTTGCCAAATAATTGGTTAACACAGGAAGTAATCCAAACGTGGTGTATGTAGTCTTTTTGGATTTTGCAAAGGCTTTTGATACAGTGCTACATGGGAGACTATTGTGCAAACTAAGAGATACAGGAATTGCAATAAATATCGGCTCATGGAGTGAGAGCTGGCTAAAAGACAGGAAGCAAAGGGTTGTTGTAAATGGAACATACTCCGATTGGACTAATGTGGTAATTGGGGTTCCTCAGGGTTCAGCATTAGGTCCTCTCCTTTTTAACACATTTATTAATGACTTAGAGGTGGGATTGGAGTATGGTGTCTCCATTTTTGCTGATGACATGAAGTGGTGCAAGGTAATTAAATCAGATAATGATGTGCTTTCCCTCCAAAGGGATTTACATAAAATTGAGAAATCTAAATCTAAATGGCAGATGAGATTTAATACGAATAAATGTAAAGTTATGCATCCGGGAAGGAAAAATAGCCATGCAATTTATAATCTTAATGGAGCAAATCTAGGTGTATCAGATATTGAAAGGATTTGGGAGTGTTTGTGGACAACCACCTAGGTAACAGTGCTCAAAGTCAAGCAGCAGCTGCAAAGGCAATTAAAATATTAGCATGTATTAAGAAGGGTATAGAAACAAGGGAAGCAAATATAATTATGCCACTATACGAATCTCTAGTAAGCCCTAATTTGGAATATGGAGTACAATTTTGGGCACCACTTCATAAAAAGGACATTTTAGCGCTAAGTTATGGAGGGGTTAAGTTATGAAGAAAGACTAACCAAATTAAACGTATTTTCTCTAGAATAAAGGAGTCTAAGAGGAGATATGATTACTTTATATAAATACATCCAGGGTCAGTATAAAGATTTGTCAAGGGAGCTTTTTGTGTCAAGAGGTTTTCAACTCATAAGAGGACATCCCTTGAGGTTAGAAGTTAAAAGATTCCACCGTAAAGAAAGAAAAGCGTTCTTCACAGTAAGGGTGGTTAATCTGTGGAATTCTCTACCAGAAGAGGTGGTGTCAGCGCATTTGATAGATAACTTTAAAATGGGAATGGATTTATTTCTAAATAAATAGGGAATTCAGGGTTATCATGGATAATTAGAGAGACAGTATTGATCCAAGGAGAAATCCGATCACCAGTATCTTGGTTCAGGAAGAAATTATTTATTTTTTCCCTTTGAGACGATTGGCTAAGTCTCACTTGTTTTTTTTTTTCTGTTTGCCTTCCTCTGGAATAATTAATAATTAAAAATAAATTAAAAATAAATAATTAAATCATTGATTAATAATTAATTAACAACTAATTAATTAATATTGAATCTGCATATTGAAGATCAGATGATATCTTAAAGGTTGAACTTGATGGACTGAAAGTCTTTTTTCAACCTTAACTACTATGTAACTATGTAACTATGTACAACCAAGGAAACAACTTCACATACACCTCTGGTAACCACATACCATCCGGTTCTAGAAGGAATACGCAAAATATTTAAGGATTTACAACCACAACTAACAGAGGACACAGAATTGAAACATATATTCCCCAAACCCCCCAATTCTTGCATTTAGGCAGCCACCAAATTTAAGACAAACATTGGTGAACAGAAGATTGCCAAATGAACAGCATAACAGAGAAAATGGCACCAAACCCTGCAAGAAAAGTCGCTGCAAACTATGCCAACACATCTGCAAAGAGGACACAGCCACGCACAACAACAAGACCCACAACATCAGAGGCTCATATTCATGTACATCATCAAATGTAGTGTACATGATACAATGTACTGTATGTGAAAGGGGGTGCTACATTGGGGAAACCAGCCAGAAACTACACATGCGAATGAACCTCAACCGAAGCTCCATCAAAAAGCACCATGAAGACAGCTATTGTACTCCAGTTGGACACCATTTCACCCAGGAGAATCACTCCATCCAGAACCTCAAAATACAAGTACTCAAAGGGATTTTCAGAACTATCCAACAGCGGAAAAGTTTTGAATTAAAAATGATTCCATTTTTTAATACAAAGGATTTTGGCATTAACATCGACTTAGGCTTTCTAGCCCACTATCTAAATGTCTTATAGCTAACACCTTGTTTTTGTAAGCTACATGCTATGCTGAAATGTATTGCTCTTTATTTTACTCTGCTGTGTTCTTATCTACAACATGATCTATAGACTTACTTACTGACCTATCAGGGCATCCTAATGCTGGTCTATTTCTCACTTAACTTTGGCCAATGAATTTTGTCTTTCTTCTTTTTCCAATTTGTTTTTCCCATCTCTTTCTGTTTACTGTTTTTAGTTCATACTTTATTATCGTCGCTTTATCGTTGCTTTTTTATGAATACGTTTGACCAATAAAAAAGGTATCACTATTCACTGCAATACTCTGATTATATACTGATTATATATATACTAGCGACTTGCCCGTCAAAAAATGACGGTCAATAAAAGAAAGTGTTGAAATGCTGTTTGCCACACAATGTGAGTGTACTGTGTGCCTCAACTATATAGACCCCTCTAACACAGTAATGAACGCATGTAATAACTCTATAAGTTCCATGAGGGTCATCCAGGACCCTCATGACCCAAAGTGTAAGCACTACACCATTTTAACCCGGTCACTTATGGCGGTCTATCCAGACCCTCATAAGCCTCTATTTAACTCCATCAGTCCCATATATATTATGACCATTATGGGCCTGTTACAACCCAACATTAACCACATAAGTGCCATGACGGTCCTCCCCAATAAAACATTAAATATCAACTAAACACCTTCTACACTAAGCTATCAACACCTACACTACCTACCTACACCCTAATAACCCCCTCCCCACCACTGTAATTACAGAAATCAAAAAAACTCAAGTCATCAAAAATCGACATTACATAAAATAAAAAAAACTAAAATCACCAAAAATAAAAAAATGTACATTACAGAAAAAAAAAACTAAGTCACAAAAATAAAAAAAGGAACATTACAGAAAATAAAAAAATACATTACAACCCCCCCCTACAGTAAACAAAAAAAAATTACACACCTGAAAAGGAAATACATATAATACATACAATACAATACAATTAAATACAATATAATACAATTAAATACAATACAATACACCCCTATCTAATATACATCCCCCTATCTAATATACATCCCCCTATGTAATATACATCTCACTATCTATCTAATATACTTTCCCCTATCTATCTAATATACAAGAAATACTATCTATGTACTATACATCCCCCAATCTATCTAATATACAGAACATGCTATCTCTATATAGCAACCCTAATTCTAAGCTACAATAAAATAAATAAGACCACTTACGTCCTCCACCTTTGCTTCTGCGGCGCAGCCCCTGTTAAAAAAAATTACATTAGCACACATACATAAACATGAAACAAAGTAAAATAACAACAATCTACATTGTACTTACCTCCCCACAATGTCTCCGGCCTCCTCGTGTTGTGCCCCGGAAGCATCCGCGCGCTTTAAAAAAAAAAACGGCACACATCCGCCCTGGCAGATGTCCCTGACGCTAATGAGCTTCCTACGGAGTGTTCCAGAACAAAATTGGCAATGGCGGCTTCTGATTGGCTGAAAACGCTGTCTATCAAATTCAGCCAATGAGAAGACTCCAATTGTGAACCAATGAGAAAGGGATACACCCCAAAATACCACGCTGATTGGATAACGCACCTGTCAAACTTTATTTGAACAAATCCAAAGGCTTTATTGCCATCAGCCAATCACAATGGAATACACCCCCACGTACTGATTGGTGAAGACATCTGCGACTTCCCATTGGCTGTAATACTGATTGGTGAAGGATTTGCGCCTTCTCATTGGCTATTGTCAATGTCAATCGGTATGTGGGGGTGTATTCCATTGTGATTGGCTCTTGTGAGTGCAACCAATCAGAATGCGCAGATGCCACCAGCCAATTACCCTGTGGGGGTGTATTTCATTGTGATTGGCTGAAGGCATCTGCGCCTTGTGATTGGTTTAAATAAAGATTGACAGGTGCATTATCCAATCAGAGTGGGATTTTAGGGTGTATCCCTTTCTGATTGGCTCACACATTGGCGCCTCCTGATTGGGTGAATTTGATAGACAGTGTTTTCAAACAGAAGGTGCCATTGCCTATTTTCTTCCGGAAAAGTCTCCGAGAGCCTCATTAGCATCGGGGATGTCCTTGAGTGCGGATGTATTTTTTTTTTTTTTTTTTTTTACAGGCCGTGGCAGAAGAGGAGTAGGATGAGGCCGGAGACATCGCGGGGAGGTAAGTACAATGTAGATTATGTTTATTTTATTTTGTTCTCATGTTTATGTATGTGTATTAATGTTATGTTTTTTTTAACAGGTGCCGCGCCGGAGCAGAAGAAAAGAATAAGGACGGGACATGCCAGAAAGGTGAGTATAATATTTAGAATGTTTAGAATGTTTATTTATGTACTGTAAACGTGTTGCACTATTTTTTTTATTTTTTTCCCTAGGTGCCTGATCTGAATGGACATCTGCAAAGGTAAGTGGTCTTAATTATTTTATTTTAGCTTAGAATTAGATTATTTTCTATATAGATAGCATTTATTGTATGTTAGCTAGGGGTATGTGTTTTATATAGATAGCATAGCATGTTTTGTATATTAGATTGTGTTCATTATTTAGATAGATTGTGTGATGTATATTATATAGATAGGATGTATATTAGATTATGGTATTTATTTAGATAGATTGGTGTATGTATATTAGATAGATAGAATGTATTGTATATTAGATAGGGGTGTATTGTATTGTATTGTATGTATTTTTATTATATTGTACTAGCGACTTGCCAGTCAAAAAATGACGGCAATGAGATGTGTATGTTTGGAAAGTTGTTTAGTTATTAATATACGTATTTGACACTTGTGAGATTTTAGTTATGATGAAATAAGTAGTATTGTGATATTAAACATATTTATTTTTGTAAAATGTTCTCTTGGTGAACAGTAACTGTTAAAGCATTTTGTATTAAAAGTATTAACACTTGAATGTAAAAACAGTTGAACTTTAAATTAACCAGTATTGTAAACTTGAGGTAATGGTTTTTTAACTCAAGAATTGTTAACTTAAATATACATTGAATCCAGAGGAAGGCAAACAGTAAGAACCCTCCTTGAAACGTAGCAAATTGTATCAGAGGGAAAAATAATAATTCCTTCCTGACCCCATGAACTGGCAATCAGATTACTCCCTGGATTAATTTTTAACATAAAAGACAATATTTACATTGTGACGTAAATCGTGGTTGACCTCTTAACATGAACTTTGTAATATATGTAAGTAAGAAACTTGAAAGTATATTTTTTGAAACTTGAACTTTCTTATGTGTGTAACTAAGGAACTTGAAAAAACATTTTTCTAACTTGGAACATTATAAACAGTAACATAGTTAATTAAGATTTTAACATAATTTGTATTAAAAGTATTAACATTTGAATGTAAAAACAGTTGAACTTTTAATTAATCAGTATTATAAACTTGAGGTAATGCTTTTTTAACTGAAGAATTGTTAACTTAAATATACATTGAATCCAGAGTAAGGCAAACAGTAAAAACCCTCCTTGAAACGTACCCAATTTTAACAGGAACTTTGTAATATATCTAAGTAAGAAACTTGAAAGTATATTTATTGAAACATTGAACTTTCTTATCTGTGTAACTAAGGAACTTGAAAAAAATGTTTTCAAACTTGGAACATTATAAACAGTAACCTAGTTAATTGAGATTTTAACACAATTTTGTATCAATAGTATTAACATTTGAATGTAAAAACAGTTGAACTTTAAATTAATCACTATTGTAAACTTGAGGTAATGTTTTTTTAACATGCAATTTCTATCTCAAGAATTGTTAACTTAAATATACATTGAATCCAGAGGAAGGCAAACAGTAAAAACCTTCCTTGAAACTTACCCCATTTTAACATGAACTTTGTAATATATCTAAGTAAGAAACTTGAAAGTATATTTTTTGAAACTTGAACTTTCTTATCTGTCTAACTAAGGAACTTGAAAAAACATTTTTCCAACTTGGAACATTATAAACAGTAACATAGTTAATTAACATTTTAACATAATTTATAAAAATAATGCAAGGCAAGTCAATAATGCGAGGCTAATCATTCATAAACAGTACTTCCATTAATTAGGACTGAATTGTTTATTGTTTTGTATTTTTCAATGGTTGTCGTTTATTGCTGTGACTTAAAACGTGATTGACCTCTTAACATGAACTTTGTAATATATCTAAATAAAAACTTGACAGTTTATTTTTTCAAACTTAAACTTTCTTATCTGTGTAACTAAGGAACTTGAAAAAAATGTTTTCCAACTTGGAATATAAAACAGTTGAACTTTAAATTAATGAGTATTGTAAACTTGAGGTAATGGTTTTTTCACTGGAGAATTGTTAACTTAAATATACATTGAATCCAGAGGAAGGCAAACAGTAAAAATCCTCCTTGAAACGTACCCAATGAAATTAATTCCTTCCTGACCGCATGAACTGGCGATAAGATTACTCCCTGGATCATTGTTTAACATAACAGACAATATTTACATTGTGACTTAAAACGTGGTTGAGCTCTTAACATGAACTTTGTAATATGTTGAAGTAAAGAACTTGAAAGTATATTTTTTGAAACTTGAACTTTCTTATCAGTCTAAGTCAGTGGTGGCGAACCTATGGCACGCGTGCCACAGGTGGCACGCCGTGCCCCTTCTGTGGGCACGCGGCCGTAGGTCGCCGGCAGCATGCTGGGTCTGCTCATCGCGCGCGCACGGCGCCTGAGCGCTCTCCCATCACTTAAAAAAGGAAGGGCTGTGCTAGCGTCCGTGCGCGCGCTGCGCAGGCGAACAGACTCTCCTCGAGATCCGCAGGGGGAGAGGCAAGGGGAAGGTAAGAGTTATGGGGCAGGGGAGAGACAAGCGGTAGGGGAGAGACAAGGGAGAGGGGGAGAGAGAAGAGGGTTGAGACAAGGGGGAGGGAGAAGGGGAGAGACAAGAGTGGAGGGAGAGACAATGGTGTAGGGAGCCAATGGGGAGTTGGACAGATAAGGGAGAAGGGGAGAGACAATGGAGAAGGGGGAGACAAGGGGAAGTGGAGAGACAAGAGGGGAAAGAGAAGGGTGGGGGAGACAAGGGAGAAGGGGAGAGAGAAGGGGGAAGACAGTGGAGAATGGGAAAGAGAAGTGTGGGAAAGAGATAGAAGGGTGTGGGAGACAAGGGAGAATGGGAGAGACAAGGTTGGGTGAAACAAGGGGGTAGAGAGAGCAGGGTGGGAGAGACCAGGGGGAGAGACAAGGGTAATGGGAGACACAAGGGGAAGGGGAGAGACAAGGGGGGAGACAATGGGGAGGGGAGAGACAAGGGGGAGAGAGAGTGAATGGTGGGAGAGACAATAGTGAAGTACAAGGAGAGACAAGGGTGGGGGTAGAGACAAGAGTGAAGGAGATACAAGGGTGGGGGAGAGATAAGCAGAGAAAGAGGGAGGGAGGGAGGAAGAAAGGAGAGCAGAGAGAAGGGAGGATGGAGAGAAAGAAAATAGGGAGAGGCAGAAGGGAAAGGAAGAAGTAAGAGAGTGAGATGGGAGAGAAGGTAGAGGCACATGAGAGGAAGGGAGAGGAGAGAGAAAGGAAGAGGGAGATGCAAAAGGGAGAGGTAGAGAAAGGAGAGTGAGAGAAGGGAGGAGTGAGAGAGAGGGGAGAGGCAAAAGGGAGAGGTAGAGAATGGAAAGAAAGGAGGAGGGAGAGTTACAGGGAAGGAAAGAGACAAGGGGGGTAGAGGCAAGGGAGAAAACAGAGACAATTGTGAGCGGTACAAGAGAGGAGAAATAAGGGTGGGAGAGAAAAGGATGGAGGGAAAAGACAAGGGAGAAGGGGAGATACAGGGGTGGTGGGAGACAAGGAGGAAGGGGAGAGACAAGGGGAGGGGAGAGAGAAGGGTGTATGATCCAAGGGGGGGGGAGACAAGGGAGAAAGGAAGAGACAAGGCTGGAGGGAGAGACAAGGGGGAGGGGAGAGACAAGAGGCAAGAGAGGAGGGTGGGGGGAGAGGGAAAAATGGGGGAAGAGACAAGGGGGAAGGGGAGATACAAGGGTGGGGGAGAGACAAGGGGGAAGGGGAGACATAAGGGGCAGGGGAGAGACAAGGGAGAATGGGAGAGAGAGAAGGGTGTAAGAGACAAGGGGGAGTGAGAAAGTGAGAGACAAGAGTGGAGGGAGAGACAATGATGTGGGGAGACAAGAGCGAGTGGTAGTCAAGAGAGAAGGGGAGAGACAAGGGAGAAGGGGGCGACAAGGGGAAGCGGGCATATGCATTAAGGGAGCAATGTATAAAATTGCTATTTTTGGATTGAAAGAGTGAGGTGCATTGTATTCTCATTTGCATGGCCCTGCCTTTTAGACATGTGAATGGGCTTATTAATGTAATATTAATTTCCTCTCTCTAAAAATGTATATATATATACATACAGTGGGGGGGGGGGGAAGTATTTGATCCCCTTCTGATTTTTTTTGTCCATGACAAAGAAATGATCAGTCTATAATTTTATCAAAAATGACGGGATCACAATTGTAAGGCTGGCAATGCTGTTTGCCACATAATGTGAGGCTTTTGCTCCTCTGAGCACCATTTGGTTGGCGCGCACTAACTGCCATTTGTTTTATTTTCAACGTTCTGCGTTCCTGTCGTTGTTCGTCTAAGACTCAGTATTCAGGTTTAATTGTCTTGTTGGCACTTAGAGGAAAAAAAAGTTGGCATGTATTGCGGTTTGGGCACTCGGGCTCAAAAAGGTTCGCCATCACTGGTCTAAGTAATGAACTTGAAAATATTGTTTTTAAACTTGTAACATTAGAAACAGTAACATAGGCCCTCATTCAATTGCGATTTGTCCAATTGAATAGGGGTCTAAATAAGCACATAGCATATTTTTTTTAAAATAAGTTTTTAGTTAGTGAAAACCTTGCTTTTGGATAGATATTTACTAACTAAAAACTTCTTTAAAAAAATATGTTATGTGCTTATTTAGACCCCTATTCAATTGGCCAAATTGCAATTGAATGGTTGCCATAGTTAATTAACATTTTAAAGGCAAGTGTTTTGTCAAGTTAATCATCCATAAACAGTACTTCCATTAATTATGACTGAATTTTTTATTGTTTTGTATTTTTCAATGCTTTTAAATTTGTTTTGCATGGGTTTTATTTCTTTAATGAAAAGTTATAGTACTTCATAGTAGACAATGTTTTAGTAAAAATACGTCCATCTTCTAATAAATCACCTTGACTTTCAGTCTTTTCAATGTAAACTTTAATAGCCTGTGGATTTTTGCACCGTGATAACGTACAATTGACCATGTGCAAATACTGGTTCTTGCAAGAAAATACCCACAGATTTAAACGTTTGTCCTTGTGATTTATTAATGGTCATGGCAAATGCCATAATGATAGGATATTGTCTTCTTTGAAGTATAAAAGACTACTTTCACTTGGTGCTAAATCTATTCTTGGTATGAAAACTCTCTCTCCTTTATGGGTACCAGTTCAAATTTCAGCATCTATAAAATGGTCCTTTAATTGTTGAACAATTAATCTTGTCCCATTGCATAGGCCTTTTTGGGGTTCATATTTCATAGTAACATGACAATTGCACCTTTCTTTAGCTGCAAAATATATGGTTGCATTCCGGAAGGAGTTAGTGAGTTTATGAATTCAGTGGAAAGGTTAGCCTGACTTTCATTGTCATCAGCAAGTACAGAATCAGAACTGTGATAATTTCTTTGTGGTGCATTAATTTTTTTAAAGATTTCATTATTGAGGATTAATGCATCCTTATTTTTACACGTTAATATTACTTGGTTGGCAAGCTCTGAATATTACTGGTTATTTATGCTACCTTCAAATATAGCTGATATAATATCTTGGTGACAAATGATATGAGGTGGGATCTCTACAGTGTCCTCAGGTAAATGTGTTATTTTTTCTGTTCTGCCTTCTCCAATTTTAATAAGCCAATCATTGAAATCAGTTTGGCCTTATGATCTCATGTTTTGTTGCAGTTGAAGATGGGTAAAATGTTTCCATAGCTTGCTTGACTTTATACAGGTTTCGATAATGTCAGTTCTATTTCCAAGTACAACGACAGGTAATGCTTGTCTAAAATCGCCACCTAACAACATTACCTTTCCACCAAATGAAAAAGTATGATCCATGACTTCACGAAGCAAACGTTCAATACATTGGAGGGCATAGCATGACATCATTGTGGCCTCATCTATTATAATTAATTTACTTTTTTTCAATTTCTTTGCTTGTAATGATGTCATGCGAATATCTGACACAGAAGTTTCTAAAATAGGCACTGGCAGTTTAAAGCCACTATGTACAGTTCTTCCACCTTCTAACAAAAGTGCAGCAATTCTAGCAGTGGCAAACGGCAGTGCTTTTTGACCTTGTGCTCGTACAGAACTCTTTAATAAATTATATAGATACGTTTTTCTTGATCCGCCAGGTTCATCAAGATTAAATTAACGCTCTGTCACCATGTCATCATCTATTACATTTTTAATGGCATTAAATGCTTGCAATTGTAACGTATTTAAAGTCTTTCTTCTGTTCTTTCTACTTGTAATTGAATGTCATAGTCTTCAAAGTTTATGTCATCTATAAGACCTGGCAGATTAAAACTTGCACAACTTTATCCATAAGTTAAAAATACTTATTGGATTTCCAATAACGCTTTTAAGTGTGCAATGGGTTCATTGTATCGTCGCATAAAGTCTTCAGCCATATTACTTTGAAATGTCTCCCACAAAAGGTAATGCATTTGGAGCATTTGAGAAGATACAAATAAATGCAAATTGTTCTCTCATCTGCCGTGGCATTTGACATCTCAACACATCTTCCTCCCATCACTCTTCTTCAACCCCAGCCACAATAACCCACAGAAACCTGCTAGAACTCGACCCTCCACAACTCTCCACTGTGCTCCAACCTCTTCTCAGCACTATCACCAACCTCAACTGCCCTGACACTGCCACCTCACACTACAACTCTACTCTCTCTTTCACTCTTGACACCCTTGCCCCCATAACTACACGCAGACGCCCTCAATCTCATCCACAACCATGGCACACTACACACACACGTTACATTCAGAAGTGCTCCCACACTGCTAAACGACTATGGAGGAAATCACGCTCCGCAGCAGATTTCCTTCACTACAAGTTTATGCTACGTTCCTACTCCTCTGCCCTCAACCTGGCCAAACAGCAGTACTTTACATCACTAATATCAACTCTGTCATCTAACCCAAAACGTCTTTTTGCCACTTTCAATACTCTCCTCCGCCTACCACCTCCCCCCATCCCTTCCTGTCTCACGGCTGAAAACTTTGCCAACCATTTTGCACATAAAATTCAATCCATCCACAATGAACTCTCCTCTCACCATGGCTCACACACTTCACTCTCTCAACTAACTCAACTAACCAACAACACCCAATCTACCCCCCCCCCTCCATTCCCACAGCCACTCTGGACTACTTTACCTCTGCAACAGAAGATGAAGTCTCCATCCTAATATCCTCTCACCTCACCACCTGTCCTTCAGATCCTATTCCATCTCAGCTTATCCCTCCCCTCTCTACTACACTAATCCCAGCTCACACACATATCTTTAACCTTTCCCTAAACACTGGCACATTTCCATCATCTCTAAAACGCACCATAATTACACCCACTCTCAAGAAACCCTCATCCAATGACGTTGCATCTAACCATCGCCCTATTTCTCTACTTCCCCTGGCTTCCAAACTGCTGGAGCGGCTCGTTTATAACCGCCTTACCAGTTTCAACTCCTCTAACTCTCTTCTGGACACTTTCCAATCCGGCTTTCGGCCCGAACACTCCACTGAGACAGTCCTCATAAAAGTCACCAATGACCTACTCACCGCCAAGTCTAAAGGCCACTTTTCTATTTTGCTTCTTCTGGATCTCTCTTTCGCCTTTGACATAGTTGACCATTCTATTCTACTCCACATTCTCTCCTCCCTCGACCCCCTGTCTATTGGCGTACCCCAAGGATCAGTCCTAGTCCCCCTCCTCTTCTCCATCTACACATCCTCACTCGGCACCCAATTTAAAGAAGCCTATAACCTTCCTCCCTAACATGCTCAGCACTACTCTCTCCCTACTGTACCACATACAAACTTTAACCTTTAGATTGTAAGTCTGCGAGTTTCAACCCTGTGCGGTGCTTTAGGGAAAGCGCTATGGACACTGGATTCCAAGCTCAAAGACAGGGCCACCCACTCTTTGCAATGTGTGAATCTTTAACTTGTCATTGCCTGTAACTTAACTTATGTATAGCACTGCAGAATATGTTGGCGCGTTACAAATAAATGATAATAATAATAATAATAATAAAATTGTGCTGCTTCTTCTAAACATCTTTCCCACGCTGTATCATCAGCTAGTAAGTTTCTATGTCTTGCAGCTAAATGGAAGGATTCATATACTATGTCATTAACAGTTCTTAAGTATTCAAAACTTTGTGCTCCAGGAACATTTAAAAGTAATATCCGTAAGCAAAAACGTTCAACATCTCTTGGACTGACTGAGTAAATTCTTGGGATTATTTTATTTCCTCTGCTTTTTCTATGTCTCCATAATCCATTCACAAAAACATAGTGATATGGAATTTCAATATATAAGAATTCTGTTGCTTCTGAATCTCTGGATTTTAATTCAAACCATGCAGTTAGTGTAGTGTGACGAAGTTCACTTTGGGCCAATGCATTACTTTCATTTCCAGCATGGAAATACACTAAATGTCTTTTTGGCAAATGTACTGCTAATCTATATACTGCATGTGATCTATCATGCATTTCAAATTTTAAAAGCCTCCACATAGCTTCTGGCACACTGACATAGCGAGCATCTACATCATGTACTAACTCATTACTTTCAGGGTTGTCTTCACTTTTGACGACTACAGTAGCTCCATCATAGCCTTTGTAAACATATTTGTACACATATTTAATGGATTTGATGGAAGTGCAGGCTTCTACATTAATGTTGGCGTTATACTTCATGAGTAAATTTGGATTGTAGGGTACTACATATCTATTGTCAATGTTTTTGCCACAAATAATGGCACTATCTCCTTCTCTTCTTTTATAAAGTGGATATCCATCACAATTGGCATAGGTTTTGTCTCTATAATCTTTTGGTAAATCTTTGGAACATTTATTATTTTCCATACATGGTGATTGTTGATTAAGCTCACCACAGGGTCCATGAATCATGCGATGATTAACAATCTCATATAGTCTACCATATAGTTCTGGATCTAGTAGTTCAGCAACAATGACTGCATCCACTTTGTCGGAAGTATCTAATTTATCTTTTTCTTGAAGTATTATGAGAAGATGTGCATGTGGAAGGCCTCTTTTTTGAAATTCAATGGTATATACATAAGCAAGACATTTGCCAAATAAGTGACTTATAGTGATGTCACGTATTAATTAATTTAATTTAATCTTAAAAACTCTGGCTACTAAATCTGGTCTATCGGAAGCACTTTAGCCAAGAAGTAAATTTTGTGTAATTTCTGGCCATTGGAGATTACATGTAAATGTAAGAAATAAATCGGGTTTGCCAAATTTGGTGACAATAGCCATAGCATCATTGTATCTTTCTCTCATATTTCGAGGAGATCCTTTAAAGGAAGATGGTAAAATTATGGCTTTGCCAGCTCTCATGTCTCATGTCAGTTTATCTTGTTGATATTTTATGAAGTTTAAATTATTGGCCTCAACTTGCAAATAAGAATCAATAATCCATTGTTGTTAGTTTTCCACCACATAAATTGGATTAAATGTATTTCGAATGGCAATTTGAGCTACTTAAAATTCAATCATAGAAACATTATTTCGGATTCTGGCTTTAGCATTAGTAACTGGGAAGTGTTAATTTTGGTTGCCAAACTGCCTCTCCGTGTGGGAAAAAAATGTGATATGTCATAGGATCTAAATTTGGACTTAAGATACTCATATTAATGAATGGTTGCTCCTCATTTCTGGGATATATTCTAATGTCTCTTTGAAATGGTGGTTCTCCTTCATCATTTTGAAACACCATTGCAACCTCATTTGATGTTGGCAAGTTACAACGACGTTTATCAGTATGTCTGTCTCTTTTAAGCACCATATTGACCTTTGGCATTGGTAATTGATGTCTGTGTGCATGAAGTTGTTGTTCATTTTCTACTTCTGTAAATTTTTTATAAGCTTTAGTGTAGGGGTTATTGGCCATAATGTTATTTAGCTCTATAAAAACACTGGGTAAGCATTTTTTTATTTTCTTCCAGCTGCATACGTTGTTCAACAGCTTCTGTTGTATCTAGGACATATAGTTGAGTGTATTTTCTTTGATCTCCTTCCTCTGGATGTAAATGGGAAGTATGATGATAAATTTGGCCTTGGACTTTAAAACAGTAAGGACCATGTCCTGGTACATTAGCAGCTAATGTTGCCCCCATAGATGCAAAGGATATGGCACTATTGTAGGATCTTATGTTTGTAGTTTGGAAAAGTAGGTTCAGTCATAATGTTTTGTAAATAGATTGGAAATTCTTTTCTTTCTGGAAGTTTGAACTTGCCTTTTTGACAGCAACTAATAAATTGGCCATCTCTGGGTCTATCCTGTTTAAAATAATAAGCCTCACAAAACTGACATTGAGTAGTCATGTCCCCACAACTATGAACCTCTACTGCTAAAGACTTGAGTAAAGGACAATTTGAAAAGCATATATAAGTTTGACTTTCAAATTCATCAGGTGAAATGTCATGTGATGTTTCAACAACAGGTTCTAAATGCTTTGTTTTTTTCGTGGCTTTTCTTGGTATATCTTTTATTGGTTTAGGTAAAATGTCATGTAATGTTTCCGGAAAAGGTTCTAAATGCTTTGTTTTTTTTGTGGCTTTTTTTGGTATTTATTTTATTTTTTCAGGGAAAATGGCATCTGATGTTTCAGAAACAGGTTCTAAATGCTTTGTTTGGTTAGTAGCTTTTTTTGGTGTATCTTTAATTTTAGAAGGTGATAGTCTTTTGGTTGCAATTCTTTTGCGTTCTTTTTCTTGTTGAATTTCCTTCTGCTCCGGTGTCTGCTGGCTGTCTGCTCTCTGTCGTCGTTCTCCAGCTTGCCGTCTTATCTTTTCTTGTTTACACTCGTTATCAGCCATGTTAATCTGTAAAAAAAATAATGTATCATTAGTTTATCTTGAGATATTAAGTTTGTTTGTAAATTTTTTTCTTATCAACAGTTTGTTTCTATGTGATTCTAGTTGATTGTAGCAGTACTGTTCGTATTGTTAAATAAGTGTTTTGTTTTTTTTTGCTTTTACTTTCTGTCGTAGGTTGTAATTTTTGCCTTACATGCATAGCACACTCAAGGTAATTACACTATAGTTTCTTGTAGATATAGTAGGTGTATTTTTTTGATTTGTAAATTATTAGTACTTTTGGCTTATAGGGATAGTAGAGGG
This sequence comes from Discoglossus pictus, assembly GCA_027410445.1. Lineage (NCBI taxonomy): Eukaryota > Metazoa > Chordata > Amphibia > Anura > Alytidae > Discoglossus > Discoglossus pictus. The sequence continues at coordinate 100,825,446 of CM050166.1, read as the reverse complement.
CAGAAATTAGTCTTTGTAATTTATCGTACAGGGGATTGTTCTAATAGTATTTTTATATTTTCTTTAAAGGCTTATATGTTTGGGCTCTGAAAATGTTTCTATTTTTTTTTGGTGTTAGTACTATTTGTAGTACTATTGTATTTTATGTGTGTGGTTAGGTCTTATACTTAATATTGAACATTAGGACTGGTAGAATGACAACGTTTATTGAGTCTGTGTTTTGAGACTTTTGTGTACTATGCTATTTTTTTTTTCTGGCTACATTAAAGTTTGGATTTACTGTTAAACATTATTGTCCATAAAAGACAAATAAGAGGTAGATGAGAAATGTGTCAATTATATTTTGGTAAAAGTTATAGTTAGTGGCAAACATGTTTATTTAGTTTTCTCTTTTTTACTTGTTATACTGTACTTTGGTTGAAGTGTGATTTCAAGCAGAATCTTTGTTGGTCCTCTGTTGAAAGTCTTCGTCCGATGGTCTTCACTAGAGATGTCGCGAATAGTTCGCCGGCTGACTTTTTTCGGCGAACATAGCATGTTCGCGTTTGCGGCGAACTGCGAACATATGCGAGATTCGACCCGCCCCCAATACTTTATCATTGAGCAAACTTTGACCCTGCATGTCACAGTCAGCAGACGCATTCCAGCCAATCAGCAGCATACACTCCCTTCCACACCCTTCTACCTCATGGACAGCAGCCATTTTGGAATCATAAGTAACTTGCAGTCTTACTGAGAGGAGGGACAGTTTGGATGATACTGCATCAATAGGAAAAACCATAGCTAGGCAAGTTTATTCAGTGTCCAGTGCAGTGCTGAAGGACTCTTGTGCATTATTATCATTATTATTACTACTATTTAATGTGTAGATGTAACAGCTGGGCATGCATTATTATTATTATTATTATTATTATTATTATTATTATTATTATTAATATTATTATATTATAATGTGTAGATGTACCAGCTGGGCATGCTCTTGTGCATTATTATTATTATTATTAGTAAAATACTACTACTACTAATAATAATAATGCACAAGAGCATGCCCAGCCAGTACATCTACACATTATATAGTAATAATAATAATAATGTAGAAGAGCATGCCCAGCCGGTACATCTACACATTATATACTAATAATAATAATAATAATAACAATAATAATAATAATGCTCAAGAGCATGCCCAGCCGGTACATCTACACATTATATAGTAGTAGTAATAATAATAATAATAATAATAATAATAATAATAATAATATAGAAGAGCATGGCCAGCCGGTACATATACACATTATATAGTAATAATAATAATAATAATAATAATAATAATAATAATAATGCACAAGAGCATGCCCAGCCTGTACATCTACACATTATATAGTAATAATAATAATAATAATAATAAAGCAGAAGACCTCCCCTGTGTCTCCCCCCACCACTCCCTCCCATGTGTCTCTCTCTCCCCCTCTCCCCTGTGTCTCCCCCCCACTCCCTCCCATGTGTCTCTCTCCCCCCCCTCTCCCCTGTGTCTCTACCCCCTCTCCCTTCCCCAGTGTTTCTTTCCCCCCTCTCATGTGTCTTTTCCCCCTTCCCTCTTCCCTGTGTCACTCCCCCCTCCCCTGTGTCTCTACCCCCCTCTCCCTTCCCATGTTTCTTTTCCCCCTCCCCTGTGTCTTTCCCCCCTTCCCTCTCCCCTGTGTCTCTACCCCATCTCCCCTGTGTCTCTACCCCCCTCTCCCTTCCCCTGTGTTTCTTCCCCCCTCCTCTGTGTCTTTACCCCCTTTTATCTCCCCGATGTCTCCTCACCACTCCCTCCCATTAGTCTCTCCCCCCCTCTTCCCTGTGTCTCTACCCCCCACTCTCTCCTGTGTCTCTCCCCCCTCCCATGTGTCTCTTCCCCTCACCTCTCCCTTACCCTGTTTCTCTTCCCCCCTCTGCCCTGTGTCTTCCTCCCCCTCTCCACTGTGTCTTCCTCCCCCTCTCCCCTCTCCTTTGTCTTCCTCTCCCTCTCCCCTGTGTTTCCTCCCCCTCTCTCCTCCCCTGTTAGCTTCTATATGCATACATACATACGATAAGAAATCTGGGGGGGGTTACCCCTTACCCCCCCCCCCCAGTTCCAACACCCATGTGTACTGTATAATATTGTATTGCATTATGTTATATTATATCACTAGCGACTTGCCTGGCACAAATGATGGGGCAATAAAGTTTGAAGCCATGGCAATGCTGTTTGCCACACAATGTGATGCTTTTTGTACTCTAAAGACCTTCGGCGCTCATTGTGAGTCTCTTCCCTCGTGTCCTTCATGTTTCGTGCTTTGCAACGATCAATCTTCGGTGCTCATCGCAAAGACAGATATATAAGTACAGTGTTAAATATATAATTTTTTTTGTGCAGTGTAAATTACAAAATGTATTCAGGTCTCAGAGCATAATAAAGTGATTTAGATTTGTAACTGCTTTGAGAGTGCTATCGCTGGCAGCCAATGAGCAGTAATCCAGATATATAACTGCAGAGTAAAAATTAAAACATTTTAGTGTAGTGTAAAGTCTACATTTTTATTTTCCATTACTAATTAATACTTATTAAATGAATGCACGATAATAACTATTGTGAATGAACAAATGTATTAGGAAGTGCGAAGCGTTAATGTATGTAAAGTAACCGCAGTGTAAAATATGCTATTAAGCGTATTTTTTTTATATATATATTTTTTTATAATAATTAATTAATTAATTACTAAAATACTTTACCTATTTGTAATTAATATATCCAGTGATCAATAACCTGAAGAGATAACAATCAGTTTTGATTTTCCTGCAGCTTACAGTGTACATTTGGACTGTTGGTGACCCGAGGTGTATGTGTCAGCAATGTGCGCAGTGCACGAGGGGAAACCGCTTGTATAGTCGTGTAACGCGCCATTTTAGATTTGTAATGTTATTAGTTGCAAGTTAGTGTTGTAAAATGGGTGATTGTGTATGTGTTACGCGGCTCGCCAGCAGTTTCCATTATTTATAATAGTGTATTTTGTACCTCGTCCGTTCCTAGGTAAAAGTCGTACATGGCTGGCGAAGTTTTGCGCGGTTTGGGGTCGTGTAGCCTCGTTTTCATTTTTTCTGGACGCCATTTTTTTTGTCGCTTAGCCGATTTACAAGTGCCAACTGGGGAAGACGTTACAGATATCACATATATAGTTGTGAGCAGGCGGGTTGTTGCTAACGCTGCGGGCTTGCGAAGCGAGGGCCAGAGTTGCTGGCAAGGAGCGCCGAAGGCTCCCACGTCGGCTGCAATGAGCCGCAGGCGGGACTTACACCATCAAATTTACGGACTTACCATCCAAAAATACGGGACTTAGAAAAAAAAACATTACGAGCTCACAAAAATACAACCTTAACGCCCGAACCGCACGCACTTAAAAACATTAAAAACACAATAAATACACACAAAAAAACATACCCACAGCAAGGCGGGCACCGAGGACCTCTGCAAGTGAAGTTACTCCTCCATTTAAGTCCAAATTCATGAGTTTAGACACCCGAAAATCACCTAAGTGAGAGAAAAAATGGCCCTTGAAAAAAAGAAAACGAGGCTACAGGACCCTAAACACGCAAAACACATACGGATTTTCCTAAAAAGCCGTACGAGGTAAAGATACACTATTAACAAGGACGCTAAATCATCCACACCCGCGTACCACATACACATTCCCCTAACGGCTTCCACTCGTGCATGCAGCCTATTTACACTACACACTGCACACATTGCTGACACTTACACAGCAGCTCCACAGCACTGAAAACCTACATTGTATGCTGCAGGAACATGAAAACAGATTGTCAGCTCTTCAGCACAATGCTTCCTGCATATATTACTTACAAATAGGTAAAGTATATTCATTTAGTAATTATTTCATTAGCATACAAAAATACATATACACAAAAAAACATTATCACATTAAACATAAAAGCCATTCACTGCGCGCCTCACAACGAGCGCCAACGCTGCTCATAGCATACAAAGCCTTGCAATAAGCGCAAAAAACACATCACCGCCGACCAAAGAATAACAGCAAAAGCGCCTATCAGAAAAAAAATACAACCAACAGCCTCGCAATGAGCGCCGAAGGATCTCCGACCGCCAACAAAATGAATGTCTCGTCCAAACCATTACCTGCCTTACAATCTTATTGCCGCCATTTTTTGATGGGCAAGTCGCTAGTAAATATATAAAGATCAAGATAATAAAAGTATTAGGAAATGTAACACAAAGATGCACGCACGTCTGAATAATACGACAAATACGGATTTTTGTCATAAGTGATATGATCGCAGTATTGGGTCATAAACCCTAAACACTGGAATCTGTTACATACAATTTACTGATGATGTCATTAATGGGCTTCAAGGGGGGGGGGATCTCTTTTCATACTTTTTGAGCGGTGCAAATCCAACATACGCAGAGCGGAAACGCTACATCTGTGGGACACACACAAAGGGGTTCACTTTGGGAGAAAAAAACAAACAAATATGAAATATTTAATCATCATATTTTGATGTTACCAACAGATAAGGAAACGAAACTGAGGTTATTATATCTAATAGTAGCAAGCCTGGGAGTACTGGGAGTAATAATACTGCAGCAGGAGGTCAGGCCCAATGTCACTCTATAGACACCCAGTCAGATAAAGGTCAGTACTAATGTCCCTCTATAGACCCCCAGTCATATAAAGGTCATTACTAATGTCCCTCTATAGACACCCAGTCAGATAAAGGTCAGTACTAATGTCCCTCTATAGACACCCAGTCAGATAAAGGTCATTACTAATGTCCCTCTATAAACACCCAGTCAGATAAAGGTCAGTACTAATGTCCCTCTATAGACCCCCAGTCATGTAAAGGTCATTACTAATGTCCCTCTATAGACACCCAGTCAGATAAAGGTCAGTACTAATGTCACCTATAGACCCCCAGTCATATAAAGGTCAGTACTAATGTCACTCTATAGACACCCATTCAGATAAAGGTCAGTACCAATGTCACCTATAGACCCCCAGTCATATAAAGGTCAGTACTAATGTCCCTCTATAGACACCCAGTCATATAAAGGTCAGTACTAATGTCCCTCTATAGACACCTAGTCAGATAAAGGTCATTACTAATGTCACCTATAGACACCCAGTCAGCTAAAGGTCAGTACTAATGTCCCTCTATAGGCACCCAGTCAGATAAAGGTAATTACTAATGTCCCTCTATAGACACCCAGTCAGATAAAGGTCAGTACTAATGTCCCTCTATAGACCCCCAGTCATATAAAGGTCATTATTAATGTCCCTCTATAGACACCCAGTCAGATAAAGGTCAGTACTAATGTCCCTCTATAGACACCCAGTCAGATAAAGGTCATTACTAATGTCCCTCTATAAACACCCAGTCAGATAAAGGTCAGTACTAATGTCCCTCTATAGACCCCCAGTCATATAAAGGTCATTACTAATGTCCCTCTATAGACACCAAGTCAGATAAAGGTCAGTACTAATGTCACCTATAGACCCCCAGTCATATAAAGGTCAGTACTAATGTCACTCTATAGACACCCATTCAGATAAAGGTCAGTACCAATGTCACCTATAGACCCCCAGTCATATAAAGGTCAGTACTAATGTCCCTCTATAGACACCCAGTCATATAAAGGTCATTACTAATGTCCCTCTATAGACACCCAGTCAGATAAAGGTCATTACTAATGTCACCTATAGACACCCAGTCAGCTAAAGGTCAGTACTAATGTCCCTCTATAGGTACCCAGTCAGATAAAGGTAATTACTAATGTCCCTCTATAGACACCCAGTCAGATAAAGGTCAGTACTAATGTCCCTCTATAGACCCCCAGTCAAATAAAGGTCATTACTAATGTCCCTCTATAGACCCCCAGTCATATAAAGGTCAGTACTAATGTCCCTCTATAGACCCCCAGTCAGATAAAGGTCAGTACTAATGTCACTCTATAGACACCCAGTCAGATAAAGGTCAGTACTAATGTCACCTATAGACCCCCAGTCATGTAAGGTGTAACCCTTACACTACCTGATCGATACAACATCATACCTGATGTTTTAAAGCACGTTATTCCAAACAATTTAGGAATGTTAGGTAATTTATGCCCTTTATGGCTTAAAACCAGACTCTGTTTCAACTATGTAATTTTCCGTGGGAGTTTTGCCATGGATCCCCCTCCGGCATGCCACAGTCCAGTTGTTAGACCCCTTGAAACAACTTTCCCATCACTATTGTGGCCAGAGAGAGTCCCTGTGGGTTTTAAAATTCGCCTGCCCATTGAAGTCTATGGCGGTTCGCCGATGTTCGCCGGTTCGCAAACATTTGCGGAGGTTCGCGTTCGCGGTTCGCGAACCGAAAATTTTAGGTTCGCGACATCACTAGTCTTCACGCAGTGTCTGTTGTAAAAGAAAAATTAAAATGTTATATCATTTGAATGTATTTGTAATGAATAGCATATTTCATTATTTTGGTCTATTGTATCTGTTATGGTGAATTTTTCAGCTATACTGTTTTTGTGCAACCTTTTAAAAATACTTTAATTGTATTTGTATATTTAAGTTATCCTTTTTTTATACTGTACTTATTAATTTTTTTCTTATTTTGTATATGATCGCAATGTTTTTAGCATTATACTGTTTTGTGTCCACCACTTTTGGTATGCTAATTTAGGCTTCTTTGTAAGGCTTATAGCTTCTAAACAGTAAAGAAGAATATTAATTTACTTTGCTATGTGTTTGTGTGATTTTTGGTACAATCCTATTTGGGGCTACCATATGTTACATACTTTATTTGCTTAATGAGTCTTTTTTTATGAAGGTTAAATGTTTTTCTACAGTGAGAATGAATGTTTTTACTATTTTGGATATGATGGCAATGTTTTTAGCATTATCCTATTTTGTGTCCACCACTTTTGGTATGCTTATTTAGGCTTCTTTGTAAGGCTTATAGGTTCTTAAACATTAAAGAAGAATATTCATTTACTTTGCTATGTGTTTGTGTGAGTTTTGGTACAATCCTATTTTGTGTCTACCATATGTTGCATACTTTATTTGCTTAATTAGTCTTTTTTATGAAGGTTAAATGTTTTTCTACAGTGAAAATGAATGTTTTTGCTATTTTGGACATTATTGCAATGTTTTTAGCATTATTCTGTTTTTTGTCCACCACTTTTGGTATGCTAATTTAGGCTTCTTTGCAAGGCTTATAGCTTCTTAAACAGTAAAGAAGAATATTAATTTACTTTGCTATGTGTTTGTGTGATTTGTGATACAATCCTATTTTGTGTTTACCATATGTTGCATACTTTATTTGCTTAATTAGTCATTTTTATGAAGGTTAAATGTTTTTATACAGTGAAAATTAATGTTTTTACTATGTTGGATATGATGGCAATGTTTTTAGCATTATCCTATTATGTGTCCACCACTTTTGGTATGCTTATTTAGGCTTCTTTGTAAGGCTTATAGCTTCTTAAACATTAAAGAAGAATATAAATTTCCTTTGCTATGTGTTTGTGTGATTTTTGGTACAATCCTATTTTGTGTCTACCATATGTTGCATACTTAGGGCCTCATTCTATTAGCGGCCGCAGCCGTTGCAGGGCCGCAAGGACCGGCAGCAAGTTATTCTGCTATTCTATTCCCCTCCGGCCGGGGATTCCGGCAGGCTTGCGGCCGGTGCCTTGCTATCTCTTGCGGCCGCTCGCGCCGGAGGAAATCCTTTGATCTAAAACGGCCGCAAGGAAATCGGCCGTAAGAAAATCCTATTTGCAATTCAATTGCTCCGGGAACCCTCTCTGCAAGGCTAAAAGCGAGCCGCAGCTTACTTGCAGGAAAGAGGTCCCGCTAGCACCAATTAAGCACGAAATATAGCCCAAATAAAGCCATCCTGCACTTTGAGAAGACTATAAAGTGATTTTAGGTGTTAGCAAAAATAGCACAAAATTCCCCTATACTCAAATCTGTAAAATATTTATTTTTTAATATACGTCAAATATCCATGTGCAAAAGTCCATAGGGCTTTGAGCACCCTTAGACCCGCCCACGCCGCAGCCGGAAAATAAACAGTTAATTTGAACTCGGGTTTGGGCTGATGTGCAAGCTTGAGAGTGGGTTACTTTTAATCCTCATGTCCCCCAATATGATCCCTAGCATTTACAGAGCTGTACAGTGCAGGCTTGAATTTATTTTTGAGTTTTAAGTTTTCAGAGCTTACGGCCGGTAGCAAGATCCTTGCGGGGCCGTTTAATTGAATTGCAAGGTAACGGGACCCCCGCAAGGAATCGCAGCCTTACGGCCGGTTTACGGCCGATAATAGAATGAGGCCCTTAATTTGCTTAATTAGTCTTTTTTATGAAGGTTAAATGTTTTTTCTACAGTGAAAATGAATGTTTTTGCTATTTTGGACATTATTGCAATGTTTTTAGCATTATTCTGTTTTTTGTCCACCACTTTTGGTATGCTAATTTAGGCTTCTTTGCAAGGCTTATAGCTTCTTAAACAGTAAAGAAGAATATTAATTTACTTTGCTATGTGTTTGTGTAATTTTTGATACAATCCTATTTTGTGTTTACCATATGTTGCATACTTTATTTGCTTAATTAGTCATTTTTATGAAGGTTAAATGTTTTTCTACAGTGAAAATGAATGTTTTTACTATGTTGGATATGAAGGCAATGTTTTTAGCATCATCCTATTTTGTGTCCTCCACTTTTGGTATGCTTATTTAGGCTTCTTTGTAAGGCTTATAGGTTCTTCTATGTGTTTGTGTGATTTTTGGTACAATCCTATTTTGTGTCTACCATATGTTGCATACTTTATTTGCTTAATTAATCTTTTTTATGAAGGTTAAATGTTTTTCTAGAGTGAAAAATAATGTTTTTTTCTATTTTGGATATTATGGCAATGTTTTTAGCATTATCCTATTTTGTGTTCATCACTTTTTGGTTGCTGCATTTCTTATATTGGCAGCCATTAAACATATATAGTTCCTTTATTTTTTCTACTTGTTATACTTTACATTGATTGAAGTGTTGTTCTTGTCCAAATGACAGAAGGTCTCATCCTGCCAATCTTAATCTGCCGGTCTTCTTGTAGAGTCTATTTGAAAAAGAAAGTGCAATGGTTAATTGTATATTTCTTCTTTTTGATTTAGCAAAGCATGGTCTTTTTCAGCATGTAATGTATGTTTCTATCTTACCTCTTCTTCTTTCTTGGTGCTCTTTAAAATGGATTCTGGTTCACAGTGCACGGTGCAAATTCTTGAGTAACGCTGTTGATGCAGAGTCTGTTTGAATAGTAAGAAAATGGGAAAGATTCAGCTTTAGGTTACATATGTATTAGTGTCATATTATTTTTTGCTATGAGTTGCAGTAAATTAATTTAATTTAAATATACTTGTTTAATTAGTTTCAATTAACATTAGTTTGTTTTCGGGCCTACACACATAAATGTGCGTGTCACACATTTTCATAGTTAAAGTTTTTTTTTTTTTTGTCCTATCTTGATAACAAAATGTAATATATTATAGGATAGTGTACAGTGTAAAGTAGGAAATTAGGAAACAATTCTCTTCTCAAGTAACAGCAGCAGTTAACTATCCAGTCACTCTGTTCCTCACCTGAGTAGAAAAGTAGAATTTTCTGGAAAATAGGCAGTATTTATAAACTTTCAAGTGCCTCAGACCGTTAGAACGCAATACGCATGCGCTATTTGCATTCCAGCTTACAATTTGCGTTCCATCCGCCATTTTATGCGTAGTAGTTTTCAAAATGGTGGCCGCATAGTATGTGTTTCAGTTTTGCGAGTCACTGTAGTATAGTTACGTCTGTAGCCTCGTTTTCGTTTTGTTCGGCGGCCATTTTCTCTCTCGCTTAGGTGATTTTCGGCAGTTTAAACTCGTTTTTTTGGACTTAAATGGACGTGTAAATTAACTTTTCGAGGTGCCGGATGCCCCTTGTGTTATATGTATTTCCTTTTCAGGTGTGTAATTTTTCTTTTTTTCTGTAGTGGGGGGGTTGTAATGTTTTTTTTTTATTTTCTGTAATGTTCCTTCTTTTATTTTTTGTGATTTAGGTTTTTTTATTTTCTGTAATGTAGATTTTTTTATTTTTTGTGGCTTTAGGCTTTTTTATTTTCTGTAATTAGAGTGGTGGTGGTTATTAGGGGGTAGGTAGGTAGTGTAGGTGTTAATAGGTTAGTGTAGAGGCTGTTTAGTTGATATTTAATGTTTTATTGGGGGGGTATAGTGCAGTGTAGTGTTTATACTTAGTGTCATGATGGTCCTTGAGGACCGTCATGTCACTTATGTGGTTAATGTTGGGTTGTAACAGGCCCATAATGGTCTTAATATACCCTTATGGGACCGATGGGGTTAAATAGAGGCTTATGAGGGTCTGTATGGACCCACATGAGTGACAGGGTTAATTAGCGGTTTATGGGGGTCTGTATTGACCCCATGAGTGAGGGGGTTAATTAAGAGCTTATGGGGGGCTGTATTGATCCTCCTGAGTGACAGGGTTAAATAAGGGTGTATGGGGTCTGTATTGACTCCCATGAGTGAGAAGGTTAATTAAGTGTTTATGGGGGTCTCTATTGACCCCCATGACTGACAGGGTTAATGAAGGGCTTATGGGGGTCTATATTGACCCCCATGATTGACAGGGTTAATTAGGGGTTTATGGGGGTCTGTATTGACCCCCATCATTGACAGGGTTAAAGAAGGGCTTATGGGGGTCTATATTGACCCCCATGAGTGAGGGGGTTAATGAACTGCTTATAGGGGTCTGTATTGAGCCCCATGAGTGACACAGGCAATGAAGGGCTTATGGGGTCTGTATTGACCACCATGAGTGACAGGGTTAATGAAGGGCTTATGGGGTTCTATATAGATGCCATGAATGACAGGGTAAATTAGGGGTTTATGGGGGTCTGTATTGACCCCCATGAGTGAGGGGGTTAATTAAGTGCTTATGGGGGTCTGTATTGACCCCCATGTGTGACACAGTTAATGAAGGGCTTATGGGGGTTTGTATTGACCCCCATGAGTGACAGGGTTAATGAAGGGTTTATGGGGGTCTATATTGACCCCCCATGAAAGACAGGGTTAATTAGGGGTTATGGGGGTCTGTAGTGACCCCCATGAGTGAGGGGGTTAATTAAGTGCTTATGCAGGTCTGTATTGGCCCCCATGAGTGACAGGGTTAATGAAGGGCTTATGAGGGTCTATATTGACCCCCATGAGTGAGGGGGTTAATGAAGTGCTTATGGAGTTCTGTATTGACCCCCATGAGTGACAGGGTTAAAGAAGGGTTTATTGGGGTCTGTATTGACCCCAATGAGTGAGGGGGATAATTAAGGGCTTATGGGGGACTGTATTGACCCTCCTGAGTGATGGGGTTAATTAAGGGTTTATGGGGTCTGTATTGACCCCCATGAGTGAGAATGTTAATTAAGTGCTTATGGGGGTCTCTATTGACCCCCATGACTGACAGGGTTATTGAAGGGCTTATGGGGGTCTATATTGACCCCCATGAATGACAGGGTTAATTAGGGTTTTATGGGGGTCTGTATTGACCTCCATGATTGGTGGGGGTAATGAAGGGCTTATGGGGGTCTATATTGACCCCCATGAGTGAGGGGGTTAATGAACTGCTTATGGGGGTCTGTATTGAGCCCCATGAGAAACACAGTTAATGAAGGGCTTATGGGGGTTTGTATTGACCCCCATGAGTGACAGGGTTAAGGAAGGGCTTATGGGCATCTATATTGACCCCAATGAATGACAGGGTTAATTAGGGGTTATGGGGGTCTGTATTGACCCCCATGAGTGACAGGGTTAAGGAAGGGCTTATGGGGGTCTATATTGACCCCCATGAATGACAGGGTTAATTAGGGGTTATGGGGGTCTGTATTGTCCCCCATGAGTGAGGGGGTTAATGAAGGTTTTTTGGGGTTCTGTATTGACCCCCATGAGTGATAGGGTTAATGAATGGCTTATGGTGGTCTATATTTACCCCCATGAGTGACAGGGTTAATGAAGTGCTTATGGGGGCCTGTATTGACCCCCACGAGTGACAGGGTTAATGAAGGGCTTTTGGGGGTCTGTATTGACCCCCATGAGTGACACAGTTAATGAAGGGCTTATGGGGTCTGTATTGACCCCCATGAGTGATAGTGTTAATGAAGGCAAAATACATAACACATTGTATCTTTTTGGCCTGGGGATTGTGCAGGCATATTTCCTTTATATTTCTGTAATAACTATAACAGGGTCTTTTATGTACATACCAGGTGATACTTCCCCAGCCCCTGTGATTTGGCCTTTTGGTCTACCCCAGCCCCAGTGATTTACTCCATCACCTCTCCCGCCCCCAGTGAATTGCCCCTACAATCTCTCCCAGCTCCAGTGATTTGCCTTATCATCTCCCCCAGCCCTATTGAATGGCCCCGTTATCTCCCCCAGCCCCAGTGTATTGCCCCATGACCTCTGTAGAGCCCCAGTGAATTGCCCCATCACCTCCCCCAGTGAATTGCCTCATCCCTTCCCCAGCCCCAGTGATTTGCCCCATTAACTGCCCCAGCCCATTGAAGTGCCCGTGACCTCCCCCAGCCCCAGTGAATTGCTCCATCAACTGCCTCAGCCCCATTGAATTGCCCCTATGACCTCTCCCAGCCCCAGTGAATTGCCCTCCAGCCCTATTGAATTGCCGCGTGACCACCCACAGCCACAGTGAATTGCCCAAACTCCTTCCCCAGCCCCAGTGAATTGACCCATCACCTGCCCCAGTTAATTGTCCTATGACCTCACCAAGCTCCAGTTAATTGCCTCATCGTCTGCCCCAACCCCAGTGAATTAACCCATGACCTCCCCGAGCCCCAGTGAATTGCCCTGTGACCTCCCCCAGCACCTATGAATTGCCCCCAGCCCCAGTGAATTGCCCTCCAGTCCCAGAGAATTGCCCCCTGACCTCCCTCAGCTCCAGTGAATTGCCCCGTGACCTCCCTCAGCCCCAGTGAATTGCCCCATGACCTCCCTTAGCCCCAGTGAATTACCCCATCACCTCCCCCAGCCCCAGTAAATTGCCCCATTACCTCCCCCAGCCCCATTGAATTGCCCCTGTATCCCGCAACCCCAGTGAATTTCCCTCCAGCCCTAGTGAACTGCCGCATGACCACCCCCAGCCCCAGTGAATTGCCTAATCACCTTCCCCAGCCCCAGTGAATTGACTCATCACCTGCCCCAGTGAATTGCCCTTTGACCTCCCCCAGCCACAGTGATTTACCCCATCATCTGCCCCAACCCCAGTGAATTGCCATGTGACATTCCCCAGCCCCAGTGAATTGTCCCTGCAACCCCCCAGCCATAGTGAATTGCTCTGTGACCTCCCCCAGCTCCAGTTAATTGCCTCATCATCTGCCCCAACCCCTGTGAATTACCCCGTAACCTCTCTCAGCCCTAGGGAATTGCCCTGTGACCTCCCCAGCCCCAGTGATCTGCCCCATCACCTGCCCCCAGCCCTAAATTTGCCCATCCCCTCCCCTAGTTTTAGTGAATTTCCCTCCAGCCCCAGTGAATTGCCCCGTGACCTCCCCCAGCCCCAGTGAATTGCCCCATCACCTCCCCCAGCCCCCAGTGAATTGCCCTGTGAGCTTGATTCAATTGAGCAACTGTAACTTTCAGTAGCCCTTAAAGGTGGCCGTAAGTTATTTTTTTGTGGTCTACAAGCGGGTTACGGGTTATGGCCTTGAAATCCTTGTGGTTGTTACAACCGTAACGTACAGCCCCACTAAGCCTTTGATCTTTCACGTCTGCAAGCGTTACAATCGGAAATCCCTATTCAATTGGTACAATTCCTTAAGACAACAAATGTTTTCACACATGTAAATGGCAAATTTAGAAGAAAATCCTATGAGTGCTAGAGAGGACTCGCAAAGGGGTTAAACACCTGATCGTAGCACTTTAATAGCAAATAAAAATCAATATTGCCCTGTAAATGATGGGGAAAGTGATGAAAGACATTACCATTAATTGCACAACAGTCTCAAGCTCGCAAACCTGCAAAAAAAATGTATTTTATGTTTCATTTCAGGGTTATATTGATATGGGGAATCAATGAGTTAATCCATATTCGACCACCAACATGTACTAGAACATTTCCTTCATTCATTTTTATAATTTTATTACTATTTTAGTCGCATATCGGACTCCTAAATACTAATTGATTGACATAAAACCTTCATGTTTTACTGACGTAATGATGACGGTCCAAAGTTTTTTTTAGCTGATTCTAAATGGGTAGTTACTGCCTTGCTTAACTGATTATGTTCCCACCCTGAAATGCTACATGCATGGTTTACGGTTTTGGCTTACGTGCTTGTTCAATTGAATAGCACCGGATTAGTAGCAGACTGCGAGCCCGCAGCAAGCCCCCAGACATTAGACCTGTCTTCCACGAGATGCAGCCTTCGAATTGAATGAGGATCTTACAGCCCTATTAAATTCCCTCAACGTTGGAATCCGTAACGTAGGCTGCAAGCCTTGCGGCTACTAAATTAGACCCGTAAAGCAACCCATCCACGACTTGGAGGGTAAGGGCGAGAAAAAGTTGAACTTTGAACTGCGTGCCCGCAAATGATTTGATCTGTCAAGCCCGTAACTGTTACGTTTCTAATAGTGCTATTAAATTGCAGCAAATTCACTGGTGTTCAAGCCCGTAACCTGCAAATGGAGCCCAAAAGGGTACTAGAGAGGACCAGTTAGGGGGGTAAAGTCCAATCTGTAGCACTGGAAATGCATATATAAACACTCTACTATACTGATAATTAAAGGGAATGTGATGTTAGGTATTAAAATAAATAGCACAGCATTCTGAAGCTCGCAAATCGGCAATATGACATAATTATTTTTATGTTTAATTTCCGTGTTATATTGATACCAGCAATCAATGTGTTAATAATACATATAATGGAACTCACATGGAACAGAATATTATATTTACGGCTTTATGAATATTGCATTATTTGTTGACTGTGGGTCCGATCGTAACTCGTAATTGAAGCCCGTAAGTCTTTGAAACCTCCATTTTCAGTGAGGTAATGATGACGATCTCTGTTGCCATTGGCTCCATTTAAACCTGTAACTACGGGTTTGACTAATTGGTCATGTTCACGGCCGCGCATCCAACGTTTGAAAAATGGTTTACGGGTTTGAATCTCAAGCTTGTAACTCGTGGCATGTTCTAATTTAATAGCTATGTAACGCAGCCGAATTTCAAGCCTGCAGCCCTTGCAAGGTTGCCGATGCCGCTACAGGCTTCTAATTTAATAGGTCTGCTTGTGTGGCATTTCATTTATTAAGCTTCTCTGGGGTAATATAGACCCTGTGAAGCACTCTGAGAGAATTTTCTATAACCCTATAGTTTAATAAGAGGATCGACGAAGCTTCATCCCAAGATTCTATTGTAGAGAGGTTGTAAACCCAATTGGTTATGTAATTGAATTTGTGACCTTCTGGTGTCATATTAATAGGTGTGCCTATTATGCCTTGCATGAGTGTGGCTTTTTTTGCATGTAATACTTGAAACAAGGTATTTTATTTGACAGTAGCAGAAATGTCTTGTGGAGGAAGGTCATAGGAATGTTTAAGAGTAGTAAAAGATAGTATGGAATAATCTACACACCATGAACTGATCCTGTATAAGTCTTTTGATTTCCACAAAGATAGTGCCCTCTCAATAAGTCCTATAGAAAATTGGGGATGTGGTATTAGTGGGGTCATAGTAGATATTGTGGGGGTTAGAGGTTTGATTAGCCCAGGGCCAATATTTTAAAGTTTGCCTAGAAATAGGGCTTGCGAAAGCTTCTAGTGTAAGGGTGTAAGGTGAAAAGAAAACTGCAATAAAGATCCATATTGGTTGATGAAATACAGAGTGTGCAATGGGAATAAAAGCAAGTTGGGTTGCTTTAAAATATATTTTGAAATTGGGGCATCACAGGCCTCCTTTAGATTTGTGCCTGACTATAGTGACTCTAGCAGTTATCAGGATTTTACTGCACCAGATAAATGTCTAGGTTTGTTTTTGGAATTTATCAAGCTCTGCTGATCTTATTGCAATGGGTAAAGATCTTAAAAAGATATAGTAGAGACCCTATTTAATTGAGCAATTGAAAGTTACTGGAGCCTGTAATGTAGCCGTAAACTAATTTGCTATTCAATTGGAGTCTTTTAGCTACCGGCAAATGATCTGCAGGTTACAGGCTGCAAATACCTGCGGTTGTCAAAATAGTAACTCCGACACAGCAAAGCCTTTGATCTTTCAAGCCCGTAAATGTTACAATTGCAAATCGATATTCAATTGCTGCAGTTCCTGAAGCCTGCAATTGTTTTCACACCTGTAAATGGCAAATGTCGAAGAAAAGAGTACCAGATAGGACTTGCAGGGGGGTTAAATCCCTCATTGTAGTGCTTTAAATGCAAATAAAAAATCAATACTGCACTTTAAAAGAAGGGAAAGCGATGAAAGACATTAGAATTAATTGCACAACAGTCTCAAACTTGCAAATCTGCAATAAAAAAATATTTTTTTTACATTTAATTTCTGTGTTATATCAATCTTGGTAATCAATGAGTTAATACATATCAGGCCACCCACATGGACTAGAACATTTCCTTCATTCATTTTTATAAATGTATACATTGCCGGATTGCAAGATCGCATATCGGACTTCTAAACGCTAATTGAATGATGTTTAACCTTCATTTACTATTGGCTGTTTCTAATTCGTTAGTTACAGCCTTGCTTAATTGATCCTGAAATGCTACATACGATTGCATGGTTTACAGTTTACGCTTATGGCCAAGTAGCTGCAGGTTTGATCAATTGAATCGCTCTGTAACTGTTGCAAATTTCAATTTTAAATTTCAATTCAACTGCAAGCCAGCAGTTGCCTTCATAAGGCTTGCAATTGAATAGGGGCTTAATGACGGCTTTGTGAGTCGCCTATACCAACCCAATTTCTGAGTCTGGGTGAAGGTTGGAAAGAAACAAGAGATTTATTTCCCATGTAACCTGTTCACTGAGTTTATGGTCAGTGAGGAGGTATTCATTAATTCTCCACCAGTTAGAGGGTTTACTGGTGGGTCCCAAGTTTAGGCTCATTTGAACCAAAGAATGGTCAGACCAGGGACAATGGTGAATATTCACTGTTTTTGTCGCAGTCAATATGGGAAGAATCTATAAGAAATATGTCTATTCTAATGGATGGGATGACCTCCAGGCATCTACAATGTCTAGTTTGACTAGGAGCACTGGGGGGGGGGCATCAGGGGCTTTCTGCAGATACCCATCAAGCCGCACAGCTTAAAGGCTTGTGTATCTGGTGCATGGTGGACCCAGTGTATATGTGACTGCTGCTGGAGAATGGACTATTAAACACCATCAGCCTTATTCAATTTTAATTCAGTAAATTTAAAAGGGCTATAATTAAGCACATAGCATATATTTTTACAGAAGTTTTTAGTTAGTGAAGACCTTGATTTTGGATAGAAGTTCACTAACTAAAAACTTCTGTAAAAAAATATGCTGTGTGCTTAATTAGAGCCCTTTTACATTTACTGAATCACAATTTAATGAGGCTGCATGACTGGATCTATGATCCATGCGTGTCATTTGCAATTAGAAAATAAAATTGTAAGCAAAACCGCCAGCCCTTTTCCCACCCGTAGCTGCTCCCCCTTCTCCCCCTTCCCGTGTCCCATTTCCTGCAAGCCCCTGCTGTGCTGTTTAAAAAATATATTTTAAGTGTGTGTCAGTATGTGTCTGTTTCTGTGTTTCTCAGTATGTGTGTGTCTGTGTGTGTCAGTATGCATGTGTCTCTGTATGTGTATGTTAGTGTGTGTGTGTCAGTATGTGTGTGTATAGCCCTGGTGACTTGACCCATGCATGATCTATTTAGGCTAAGGTGATAAATAAAAGACACTATGACTGAAAATGGGAGAACAACGGGCCACAGCTTTATTATAACAGTTGTAAACAACAACACATAACTTATTTACATGAACTATTGTAGTCCTTTTTCCGGGGGAGGAGCCCGGCCACGGACAGTGACCTCACCTGCCCAAAGCCCCAATGCTTATCTTAAGCACGCCCTGTGAGGTAGGGCCAACGCCCACTTAGGCCAGTGGGCCGTGCAACTCACCTCCCGCCAAGCCCTAATTTATCAATGTACAACATTTTTTATTTTTTTTGCCACTTCTCCAAAATTCCTTAAATACAAAAAACTTTTTTTTTTTTTTTAAAGATAATAATTACATTTTTTACAAACAAATTAACAGGCTGGGTGGGATTTCAGTCAGGAGACCGCGCTCCTGTGAAAATGGCGCGAACGCGGAAGACCGACACGCCCCCAATGCAGCTGATTGGCTGCCAGGCCTCACAGGCTCCGCTGGGTCACACGACACTGAGGGCTGACCCAGGAAGCCTGTGCAGCCTCTGCGTCATACAATATGCAGTATTGTACAGTAAAATGGTAAAAGCATACAGTATATGGATGTGACTTCCTTAATACATCTATAGCCTTTATGTCTGGATGTAGAGAGCATTCTTCTGACTCATGAGATTCCAGTTGGGCTAAGAGGAAAGAGAACTGTGCTAGATGGGCAGGTGCATATAAGGATGGCAGGGGTTGTAGCTGGGACAATGCCAATGCAGCAGTAACATTGTGTGCTGTCAGTGATGTAATGTGCAGGCAATGACATCATGTGGTGACAGTGCTCTGACATCAACAGAGTGCTTTACAGCTCTACATTGAATTCTACTGTGTTGTAAACAATTTGTTATTTAAAATATTTAAGCATGCTGTGGAATTTTCAGTGTGTGGCGTGAGTGGGGTGTGTGGCGTGAGTGGGGTGTGTGTGGGGGGGTGTCATGTGTGTATGTGTGTGTGTATGTGTGGGGGGAGGGGGTTAGCCATGGGCGGCAAAGCTCTAGCTACGCCACTGGCTAGGAGATCTTCAGTCTTATTTAGTTTGTTAAAAGTTCTGTCATCTTGATGGAGGACAGATCAATTTAGTTTTAGATTTAAGGTCAAGTTGAAATTACTTCCTAGAATCACTTTGACTAGGTCTTGTATTTCCATATAGTTTAGCAGCTTGATAATGGTGGTGTGGGAAAAAGTTGTAGGGGAGTATATGGATAGCAAAGATATTTTGAAGCTTAATAATGTTCCTGTAAAGATAATATGAAGTTCTCAGGGTCTATTTTTCTGTTTTATAACAAATAGGAATCGTTGTGTAGAAGGATGGCTGTCTCTGCTCTTTTTGAAGTTTGGTTAGCTGTGTATTATGTACAATATAATTTATGCATGAAGCTGGGTACTCGCATGTACCAGAATATCATATTTACGGCTTTATGAGCAAACTAAATTATGTGGTGGTTACTATAAGGGGCTTGGCATTCAGTTATGGAATAGCAAAGCCCTGGGCCCTCATTCAATTGCAATGTGGCCAATTGAATAGGGGTCTAAATAAGCACAAAACATATATATTTTAAAGAAATTTTTAGTTAGTAAACATCTATCCAAAAGCAAGGTTTTCACTAACTAAAAACTTCTTTAAAAAATATATGTTATGTGCTTATTTAGACCCCTATTCAGATGGCCAAATCCCAATTGAATGAGGCCCCTGGTCTGTTCTCTACTAGCCCATGGTTAGGACAGATAGATTTTGTTAGAAATGTATTCTATTTCTAATTTTGTAGTCCATCTGCAAGCTGTATTTAGATAAATGATTTGAATTATACTTAAAATATATCATAAGTAAATTAGTACATGGTGCCAGAGCATTACACAATCACAATGGTAAAGTACAGTTACAGCCAATTACAGTTATTTTCATCCAGTTGTTCTATATTAAATCTGAAATAGTTTTCTGCAGATGGGATTCAAACAATGAGTTTACAGGCCAGTACAGTGAGTATTTTTGCTTATACAATGATCCTTGTTAAAAAAAATATTCAACTGCTTGGAAACAATCAAAGCATTTATCTCTTTGTATCTTCATAAATGTATTTTTTATAGTTAGAATGCATTGTAGTATTTTAGCTGGATGAGAAATGTAACTTTTAACTGTCAGCTTGGCCTCCACAGAGTGTCCAAGTAGTCTCAGTTTCAGATGATGTGAAGAAGTTTGATACTGATCTCCCTTCTGTCCTCTGTCCTCTTCACATATCAAGACCCCCAGTTGTCACCCAACTTATTACTACCTGTATTTGAAATTATATGTCAGATATCACATATATAGTTGTGAGCGTACGGGTCGTTGCTCACGCTTGCGGGCTCGCGTAGCGAGCCCGCGGCCCTCGCGTAGCGAGCCGCGGGCCTCGCGAAGCGAGGTCACTGGGCAAGGGCCTCAGTTGCTGGCGAGGTCACTGGGCACGGGCCTCAGTTGCTGGCATGGAGCGCCGAAGGCGCTCCATGTCAGCAACTGAGGCCCCTCGCGAAGCGAGGGCCTCAGTTGCTGGCGAGGTCACTGGGCAAGGGCCTCAGTTGTTGGCATGGAGCGCCGAAGGCGCTCCATGCCAGCAACTGAGGCCCCTCGCGAAGCGAGGGCCTCAGTTGCTGGCGAGGTCACTGGGCAAGGGCCTCAAACCCTCGCAAAATTCACGTCGCTACTCAAAAAACACGACACACAAATTACGACACTCGATAAATTTTACGAGGAACGCAAACAACGTACGAAACACGTTACCACACATTACGACCTCGCAAACATCGGACGCAACACGCCGACATACAAACATTTAAAACACAATACATACACACAGCACATACATAAAAAACTTACCTACACCAAGAGGGAGCACCCAGGACCTCAAAAATGCAACTTACACCTCGATTTTACTCGAAATAAAACAGTTTAGAGACTAAAAAAAATCTAAGCGAGAGAAAAAATGGCCGCCGAACAAAACGAAAACGAGGCTACAGCACTCTAAACTCGCAAAACACCACAAAACACCTACGGATATTCCGATACAGACCTATACCACACATTACTCGCCATTTTACACCAATGCGGAAGTACACGACTACGCTAACGGTTTGGTCTCGCGCACGCACAGTGTTACACTGCACACATTCAGCATGCTTACACAGCAGCTCCACACCACTAATGCTGCAGCAACATCAACACAGATTGCCAGCTCTTCATCACAATGCTTCAAAATAGGTACACTATATTCATTTACTAATTTAGCTACCTTACAATTTCATTGCCGTCATTTTTTGACGGGCAATTCGCTAGTCACATATATAGTTGTGAGCGTACAGGCCGTTGCTCACGCTTGCGGGCTCGCGTAGCGAGCCCACGGCCCTCGCCTGCTCACAACTATATATGTGATGTCTTCATGCCAGCAACTGAGGGCCTCGGTTGCTGGCATGGAGCGCGAGCCGCGGACCTCGTGTAGCGAGGGCTGCGGGCCCTTAGTTGCTGGGATGGAGCGCCCCATGCCAGCAACTGAGGCGGTTGCTGACATGAGCGGCCCACATATATCAGTTGTCCGGGGGGACAATGCGCTGCGGGTTGACGCTATTAACCCCTCCCCCGTCGCTCTCGACTCCTCCCCTGTTGCTCTCGACTCCTCCCCCGGCTGCTCTCAACTCCTCCCCCGGCTGCTCTCAACTCCTCCCTGGGGAGGGACCGGTGGACATGCTGGGGACTGAGGTGAGAGAGACAGCCTGGAGGGAAAGAGAGACAAGAGGGACAGATAGACAGGAGGGACACAGATAGAGAGACACAGGCTGGACACAGATAGAGAGAGACAGGAGGGAGAGAGACATGAGGGACACAGAGAGAGAGAGAGACATGAGGGACACAGACAGAGAGAGAGAGAGACATGAGGGACACAGACAGAAAGAGAGAGACATGAGGGACACAGACAGAGAGAGAGAGACATGAGGGACACAGAGAGAGAGAGACATGAGGGACACAGAGAGAGAGAGAGACAGGAGAGACACAGAGAGAGAGAGAGAGAGACAGGAGGGACACAGAAAGAGAGAGGCAGGAGGGACACAGAGACAGAGAGACAGTAGGGACACCGAGAGAGAGAGAGAGAGACAGGTGGGACACACCGAGAGAGAGAGAGAGAGAGACAGGAGGGACACCGAGAGAGAGAGAGAGAGACAGGAGGGACACAGAGAGAGAGAGAGAGAGAGAGAGAGAGAGAGACAGGAGGGACACAGAGAGAGAGAGAGAGAGACAGGAGGGACACAGAGAGAGACAGGGGGCACAGAGAGAGACAGGAGGGACACAGAGAGAGAGACAGCAGGGAAAGAGCAAGGGACAGAGAGAGAGATGAGGGACAGAGCAAGGGACAGAGAGAGAGATGAGGGACAGAGAGAGAGAGATGAGGGACAGAGAGAGAGACAGGAGGGATAGAGAGAGAGACAGGAGGGACAGAGAGAGACAGGCGGGGCACAGAGAGAGCGAGAGAGAGAGAGGAGGGACAGAGAGAGAGAGAGAGAGGGACAGAGAGACAGGAGGGATTGAAACAGAGAGAGAGACAGGGAGGAGGGACAGAGAGACAGACAGGAATGAGGGACAGACAGAGAGAGAGACAGACAGGAAGGAGGGACAGAGAACAGGAGGGAGGGACAGAGAGATAGACAGGAAGGATGGACAGGGCAAAAGATACACAGGAAGGAGCAACAGAGAGAGAGACTGACAGGAGGAAGGGACAGAGAGACAGACAAGAAGGAGTGACAGACAGAGATGTGAAGTGGAAGAGACTGGAGGAAAAGCGGGGTGGAAGAGACAAGGGAATGGATCACAGGGTGGAAGAGGGGGAAAGAGAAACAGGGGAGGGAGAGGGAGAAGAGAAACGGGAGGGTGAGGGAGGGAAAAGAAACAGGAGGGAGAGGGAGGGAAAAGAAACGGGAGGGAGAGGGAGGGAAAAGAAACGGGAGGGAAAAGAAACGGGAGGGAGAGGGAGGGAAAAGAAACGGGAGGGAAGAGACACCGGGGAGGGAGAGAGGGGAAAGGGGACACAGTGGAGTGAGAGAGGGGGAGGGAGAGAGAGAAAAGGGGACACATGGGAGGGAAAGGGGGGAAGAGACACAGGGGAGGGATAGAGGGGATGAGACACAGGGGAGGGAGAGAGGGGATGAGACACAGGGGAGGGAGAGAGGGGATGAGACACAGGGGAGGGATAGAGGGGATGAGACACAAGGGAGGGAGAGAGGGGATGAGACACAGAGGAGGGAGAGGGGGGAAGAGACACATGGGGGGAAGATGCTCGCAATAAGCACCTTTGCCGCTCATTCCGAGGCCCATGATGATCGTCAAAGGTGCTTAATGCAAGGACAGTAGTGGGGTAGAGGGGGGAGAGGCTCTCATTGAGAGCCTACCGTCAAGTAGATGGGTAAGAGGTAAAGGGAGGAGAGGCTCGCAATTAGCGCCAAAGGCGCTCATCGCAAGGCCAGTTAAGTAGAGGGGGAGAGGCTTGCAATGTGTGGCAAACACCATTGCCAGACTTCAAATTTTATTGCCGTCATTTTTGACGGGCAAGTCGCTAGTAATCTATAAACAGTGCACTTATGAAAATGAATGCAAAATAACTATGAAATTATTAAGGGGCTACAGTTTTCTGCTTCTTTTACTCAGCAGCAAATATGTAGAACCAAGTTGGTACATATTAATGGCTCATTAAAATGTATCATCTATATCAAACAGTTTTTTACTACACACAATTTTAAAGGCTATTTCATAAAAATCATATAATACCCAACTCAAAAGATGCTCATAACCAAGGATAAAATGTTGAAAGGATTTTCAGTTGTATCTCATAAAATATTTAAAAAATAAACATGCTGTTAAACTTTTGACTATAGAGCAGTAATTCACAACCCTCTCCTCCAGATCCACCAGACACAACATGAGTTAGGTCTTACACTATGTAAATACAAATAAAACAAATACAGGTTCCACGGCCTGTCGAATATTAGTCACTTTTACTGACACAGTATTAAACCTAAATCCTGGCCTTTCTGGAGGGCTTTAAGAAGAATATTTGGAACTACTATTACAGAGAATATAATCAAATGTATATACCATATGAAGCACAAACTTACATCTATATGTGCTTCTTTGATGAACGAATATTATGTGTACACCTAAAAAAAATTTAAAAAATACAACTCAATGGGTTTTAGAGAACAGATATATAATCACACAATTTTAACAATTGGAAATGTTTAAGCCTTTAAAGAGTACTACTTTGCCAAGTGTAAAATTACTGTAAAAATGTATTAAGTGACATCATAGTACGGTAGATCTAATGTGATGTCATCAGGAGTATCATGGATTATGTATTTTTCCCATTATGTGCAATGTTGTTATTTATATTATATGTGATATTATGAGTGATGTCAACTAATGTCATAGATGATAATTTTGTCATCAGAAAACGTTTTGCAGAGTGTTAAGGGTGCAGGATACTTTAACTTCCAAATGTTTCCAGCCTTACATTGCCCCATCTTGTGCTACAACTTTAAAAGCATATTTATGTTTCAGAGATTGTGAATGCATCTGATATAGGAGAATCAGCAGTGTATGAAAGCTTTTTTATTGCATATAAAATGCCAAAATAAATGGTCTCCAACAAATCCCTAAAGTTTGCTAAATCTCTTGAATTTGCAAGCAGCTAATTTTAAGCGTTAACATCCCTAGAAAGCCCTACTAAAATTAGCATAAAATGTATAATTTTGGCTAATCACAGGCAGCTAACACATTGTATCAACCAGTGATGACAGTTTGTGCAGGAAAGCATCATACTTCCCCTGCACAAGGAAATAGGAGGAGCCAGAAACTGCTCTGTATATCTCGACATAATACTGCTATTGGCTGCTGAGTTTCATGCATATAACAGCATTGTATTTACTTTTTTTTTAACAAAATCAAAAGTTATTTATTAATAGTAAGCAAGGTTGGCTACCAAGGATCGAAAAATAAAATGTGGATTTAGTGAACAATTATAAAAGCTACCACAAAAAGAAGAATAATGACACACAAGTTAAACACATCCTATTGATATATAGAGACATGGACCTGAAGCCAACACCAAGACCCCCTGGTGCTTGTTGAAGGGCTAACTACATAATGCTGTAGCAATAAATGTGTAGAATGTGATGTATGTATTTACATTTCCCGAGGAAGCAGTAGCACATCATTTTGGAAAAATATTACTTATAATGATTTTGTTTATTGACAATATTTAAAGACATCAGTTTTAAATTATTTCTTTAGATCAGCCGTTATCAAACAAAGCTCTTATCATGAGATCTGAATAGACACCCTGGTATAAAGGTGTAGTGTGTGGTGTCAGTACAGGAACAGAATAATTAACTGTGTATGACGGTGCAGTATCCAGATGCTGTGTATAGCATCATTATAGGAATATCATTACTCACACTAAGTGTATGAAGCTGCAGTAACCAGATTCTTTGTGAAGTGCCAGTACAGGAATATCACAGTTTACACTTTCGTTATGAAGGTCTAGTATACATATGCTTTGTGTTGTGTCAGGAATAGCAGAGCTCACCTTTGTATAAAGGTACAGATTTCTGATATTCTTTGTCAGCGCTTTGGAGCCAATTAAACCTGTGCATGGGGGGGGGGGGGGGGGGGCATCACAGCACTGTAAATATTGTTAGATATTGTAAAAGATAAGGAAATGATAATAGACAATAATATTATTGTATATATTATAAGTATTGCTTAACTTTGTTAGCTCCATCTGGCTGGACTTCAGTCTGCTACTTATTGTATGTTGATGGTGTGGATACCACACAGAGGGGTGTTCCAACTGCAATCCTTTTATTATGTATGCAGGAGAGGGGTACAGCACCCTCTGTCATGGAAGGGCAAGTTTCATGCATCTTCTTTTTTTAGGACTTCCAAGCATTTTCCTCTAGGGGATTTGGTTTAAAGTTAGATTTACATTGTTTGTTTACAAATATTTGTGTCAAATGTGGGATTAGGTAGAGAAAAAAAAAACTGCTATGTTATTATTGCACCATTTTACTTATTTATATAATTTATCCATGCATGACACAAGTAAGAATAGTATCCATTTGATCACTCTGTTTCAAATATTAGCCTATTTTCCAAGTTTTTTTTTGGTGGCACAAATTCACCATTTCTTTTTATCAGTCCTAACAGCTAGCCCTATGTATGCATGTATGTAAACTTAATTCTGCTTGCTAAAACTAAAATAAAACATTGTACAATTAATAATGAGATTGGGTGGTCTCCGAGCTTTTAAATAAATAAAGAAACTCTATTGATGTCTTAGTTTAATTCCTTGGTTGAATACTGGTTATGAAAGAGGCACTGAAATGAGGATATCTTTTCCCACAACACATTCTATCTACCATGTCTAGTCCCTTAAATCTATTATTTACCTCCACTGCATATTCACACAGTGTATTATTTATTTTGGACCTGCTTGATCTTATAAGAAATGGATCATGGGTACAACTGGGAAAATAGGCCCACAGTTCATTAGGTTTTCTTCTCTTCCTTTCTTTTTACGTGTGTGTGTGTGCGTTAATGTAATTTTTATGATCAACCAGATATTGCATAGATAAATTTACAGTCATGCCAGAGGCCACACATCAAATGAGTTCCTGAGAATCTGTATAACTGAGGTTCCTGCATCTGCCATGAATTTTAACATAAAAGGGTCAGGAAACAGTTAGTCTGTAGGAAAGATAATAGATAACAAAGGTCTTTGTTTTTAAAAAAAATGGTTGAAATAGTCAACGAGATTGTTATAATTTTACCATATCTGAATGATGTAAAGAGGGGGGAATAGCCTAATACTAACATAGGAAGCTCAGTGAAATCTATTGAAGGAGAAGTGTCCTAATGAGAGTCCAATGAGGAACATCCTGAAGAAGGCCAAAGGTTACATGTAGACTTTGGGTTGGGTCTTATACTGCTGAAAGGCTAATTAATGTTTCTCTCCGGATTCTTGTGATATATATTTGAGTAGAGATAATAATTAATGTTTCTGTATTTCTGTATACTGGGAATATATATCTGTTGCATAAATAGATTTGTTAAGGATTAACTCATTTTTTGGTTCCTACACGGAGAAGCAGCTGCAGGTCTTTGAGTTGGCAGTCAGTGAAACATGTAAACAGATTTTACATTACTGAATTCTCAGTAAAAAAGGCATGCATTTCAAAAACTCCAAAAGGATTTCAACATGTCTTTAGGAGATCTTTACTGTGTTGTGGTAAAAAATTGTGCTGAATTACCTAGCAATCTAACAATTTAGGGGTTTTCTTCCCTTAGTATGTTGTAGGTGCCAGTCATTGATATAATCTATTTTTGACACTTATATACAGTGCCTTGCAAAAGAATTCACCCCCATTGGCATTTTTTGTATTTTGCTGCCTCACAACCTGGAATTAACATAGATTGTTTGAGGATTTGCATCATTTAATTTACAGACCATGCTCACAACTTTGAAAATGTTTTTTTTTTTCTTTACTGTGAAGCAAACAACAAATAGGTCAAAATAACATAAAAAGTCAATGTTCATAACTATTCACCCCCCTAAAGTCAATACTTTGTAGAGCCACCTTTTTTTGCGGCAATCACAGCTCCAAGTCGCTTTGGATAAGTCTCTGTGAGCTTGCCACATCTTACCACTGGGATTGTTGCCCATTCCTCCTTGCAAAACTGCTCCAGCTCCTTCAAGTTGGATGGTTTGCGCTTGTGAACAGCAATCTTTAAGTTTGACCACAGATTTTCTATTGGATTGAGTTCTGGGCTTTGGCTAGGCCATTCCAATACATTTACATGTTTTCCCTTAAACCACTCAAGTGTTGCTTTAGCAGTGTGTTTGGGGTCATCGTCCTGCTGGAAGGTGAACCTTCGTCCTAGCCTCAAATCACGCACAGAGTGCTACAGGTTTTGCTCAAGAATATCCCTGTATTTAGCACCATCCATCTTTCCCTCAACTCTGACCAGTTTCACAGTCCCGACTGCTGAAAATCATCCCCACAGCATGATGCTGCGACCACAATGTTTCAATGTGGGGATGGTGTTCTTTGGGTGATGTGATGTGTTGGGTTTGTGCCAGACATAGCGTTTTCTTTGGCGGAAAAGTTACATTTTAGTCTCATCAGACCAGAGCATTTTTCTCCATACATTTTGGGAGTCTACCACATGCCTTTTCACATACTCAAAACGTGCCATTTTGTTTTTTGCTGAAAGTAATGCCTTTCTTCTGGCCACTCTGCCATAAAGCCCAACTCTATGGAGCGTACGGCTTATTGTCGTTCTATGTACAGATACTCCAGTCTTTGCTGTGGAACTCTGCAGCTCCTACAGTGTTACCTTAGGTCTCTTTGCTGCCTCATTGATTATTGCCCTCCTTGCTCGGTCGGTGAGTTTTCTCTTGGCAGGTTTGCTGCTGTGCCATTTTCTTTTCATTTGGTTATGATAGATTTTATGGTGCTCCTGGGGATAATTAAAAATTTTTATATTTTTGTATAACCTAACCCTGACTTGTACTTTTCAACAACATTGTCCCTTACTTGTACAGAGAGTTCCTTGGTCTTCATGGCAGTGTTTGGTTAGTGGTGCCTCTTGCTTATGTGTTGCAGCCTCTGGGGCCTTTCAAAAAAGGTGTGTATACTGTATGTAATGACAGATCATGTAACACTTAGATTGCACACAGGTGGACATCATTTCACTAATTATGTGATTTCGGAAGTTAATTGGTTGCACCAGAGCTTTTTATGGGCTTCATAACAAAGGGGGTGAATACATACGCACATGCCAATTTTCTGTTTTCTATTTCTAAAAAATGGTTTTATGATTATATTTTTTGTATTCTGATCCATCACATAAAATTCAGATTAACAAAACATTGAACTTATGGCTGTAATGTAACAAAATAGGTAAAACGTCAAGGGGGCTGAATACTTTTGCAAGGCATTGTATGAGTTATATTTCCTGTTTTAAGCTTTAATCTTATTTTTCCTTATTTTTATATCTATTTCTATATATCTTTACATTTGTGACTATTTTGACATTGTAATCTTTGTACATCTTTCCTTTTTTTACATCTATTTCTGTGTCTATTTTAATTTAATTTTAATCTTTGTATGTTTTTTTATTTTGTTTTTCCTAAACGTTCTTGTATGATTATTTGTTTTGTGCATAAAAATATATATTTTCATGCATAACCCCTATCTGTGTGTATCATTTGTCTACCAATCTCAAAAGAATATATTATTTGTAGAAATGAAATGTTTATTTCTTATAGTCTTAGTTTCTTTCTCTTCCTTAGTCTAATTCTGATCTTTGCAATAAAAATCTCTTGATCTTGTTTTGCTGTATAGAGCTTCTCCATCTTCAGTTACAAAGTATATAGTCTTTCTGATTTCTATATTGTTCATCTGATGTGTCAATGTGTCAGCTCTGAGACTTTTGGAAGAAGGTGTTTAATGTGACCATAGAATTATCTGTCTACTAATCTCTTACCTGCTTTATTTTGTACTCCAAGCCCAAACCTGCCTGTGATTTCAGGTATATTTTGTTTACCTAATTTACATTCATAGTTACATAGTATTTGAGGATGAATAAAGACTGTTAGTCCATCAAGTTCACCCTTTTTAGATCTCTTCTGATCCTTTTAATATGTGGACTATTTGTTAATAATTGTTAATTAATCCAGAAAAAGCTAAATTCCGTCCTAACCCCAGAGACTGGCGATCAAATTTCTCCCTGGATCAATATTCCTTCACTAGGTATCTAGAATAACCTTGAATGCCCTCTTTATTTAAAAATATACCTATCCCCTTTTTAAAGTTATCAAATTTGCTGTCACTACCTCCTTTGGTAGAGAATTCCACGGTTTAACCACGCTAACTGTGAAGAACCCTTTTCTTTCTTTAAGGTGAAATCTTTTTTCCTCTAACCTCAAGGGACGTCCTCTTGTCAGTTGAAAATCTCTTGGTACAAAAAGTTCACTTGACAAAGCCTTATATTGACCCTGGATGTATTTAAATAAGGTAATCATATCCCCTCGTAGACGCCTTTTTTCTAGGAAAATAAGGTGAAATCTTTTTTCCTCTAACCTCAAGGGACGTCCTCTTGTCAGTTGAAAATCTCTTGGTACAAAAAGTTTACTTGACAAAGCCTTATATTGACCCTGGATGTATTTAAATAAGGTAATCATATCCCCTCGTAGACGCCTTTTTTCTAGGAAAATAAGTTTCTAGGAAAATAAGGTGAAAGAAGATAAGGTGAAGATTTAATTACCTTGCATAACTTAGTGTCATCAGCAAAAATGGAGACACTACTTTCGAGTCCTACTTCTACGTCATTAATAAATATGTTAAAAAGGAGAGGACTGAATACTGAACCTTGAGGAACCCCACTTACCACATTAGTCCAATCGGAGTATGTTCCATTCACAGCAACCTTTTGCTTCCTGTCTTTTACCCAGCTCTCGATCCATGAGCAGATATTTACTGTAATTCCTGTATCCCTTAGTTTGCTCAAAAGTCTCCCATATGGCACTGTATCAAAAGCCTTTGCAAAATCCAAAAAGCCTACATCCACTGAGTTGCCCTGATCCAAGTTTCTACTAACCTCCTCATAAAAACTATTTAGGTTGATCTGACATGGCCTATCATTCATAAATCTGTGTTGACTGCTACTTATGATCTTGTTCAAATAGACATAATCTTGTATACTGTCCCTTATTAACCCTTCAAAAAGCTTCCCAACTACAGTTGTGAGGCTCACTGGTCTATAATTCACCGGATTTGCCCTTGCTCCCTTCCTAAATATAGGTATCACCTCTGCTT
This sequence comes from Discoglossus pictus, assembly GCA_027410445.1. NCBI lineage: Eukaryota > Metazoa > Chordata > Amphibia > Anura > Alytidae > Discoglossus > Discoglossus pictus. Next base: position 100,794,499 of record CM050166.1, on the reverse strand, counting down.
TTCTCCAGTCATCTGGTAGCGACCCTGTGGTGAGTGAGTCTTTAAAAATTAGATATAATGGTTTGGCTAGTACAGAACTCAGTTCCCTCAGTACCCTTGGATGTATTCCATCAGGACCTGGGGCTTTATTAAAATTAATTTCTCCAATCTCTTTTGGATTTCTTCCTGTGTTAACCAATTAGTTAACACAGGAAGAAATCCAAATAGACATAATTTTGTATACTGTCCCTTATTAACCCTTCAAAAAGCTTCCCAACTACAGTTGTGAGGCTCACTGGTCTATAATTCACCGGATTTGCCCTTGCTCCCTTCTTAAATATAGGTATCACCTCTGCTTTTCTCCAGTCATCTGGTAGCGACCCTGTGGTGAGTGAGTCTTTAAAAATTAGATATAATGGTTTGGCTAGTACAGAACTCAGTTCCCTCAGTACCCTTGGATGTATTCCATCAGGACCTGGGGCTTTATTAAAATTAATTTTCTCCAATCTCTTTTGGATTTCTTCCTGTGTTAACCAATTAGTTAGTGATGGTAGTGTAGCCCCATTTTGTTTGCAGTTTCCCAACCACTGGTACCTCCCTTGTATATACTGAAGAAAATAACCTATTTAGCTCATCTGCCTTTTCCTGGTCACTAATTATCCAATGGCCTGTGTCACATTGTAATGTTCCTATAACTTCCTTCCTCACCTTCTTCCCATTAATATGTTTTAAAAATATTTTAGGGTTAGTCTTACTTTTCTTTACAACTGGCTTCTCATTTTCTATTTTAGCCAGTCTAATAGCCCCTTTGCCAGCCTTGTTGATTTCCTTATAGTCACATACAGCTGCCTCTGTCCCTTACTCCTTGTATAATTTAAATGCATGTTTTCATTTTCCTTATCATGATTTTTAAGTAATTTTTAAGCCACATGGGATGTGATTTACTCCTATTCATTTTATTTCCTCATGGTACATGCCGAGGTGTATGTATATTTAGTAAGGATTTGAATATTGTCCATTTATTTTCAGTCTTTTTCCCTCTAAGTTCTTTTTCCCAGTCTATATGTTGCATTGCTGCCTTTAGCCCAATAAAGTTAGCCCTTTTAAAATTTGGAGTTTTTGTTGACCACTTATATTCAATCTCAAATGAGACTGTGTTGTGATCACTGTTCACCAAGGGTTCCCCTATTTTAACATTTGATATTATATCAATATTACGGGTGATGACTAAATCCAAGATGGCCTAATTTCTAATAGGTTCTTGACTTACCTGAGCCAGATAATGATCCCTGAGGGTACTCAAGAACCTGCTCCCTTTAGCTGAACTGCTGGTCTCATTTATCCAATTTATTTCAGGGTAATTAAAGTCTCCCATTATTAGAACTTGCCCATGCTTATCTGCATTTCCAATCTGCAACAATAATTGCAGTTCATCACTTTCAATTATATTTGGATAGCATACTCTCACCAATATGCGTTTAGAATTAGCTCCTCCACTATTTAACTTAACCCACAAACATTCAATGTTGCTGCTAATTCTACTATAACTATCTTCTCTGACTAACAGCCTTATTAAATTGCGATTCTGTAAATTTAAAAGGCCTTTATTTAAGCACACAGCATATTTTTTTTACAGAAGCTTTTAGTTAGTGAACTACTATCCAGAAGCAAGGTCTTCACTAACTAAAAGCTTCTGTAAATAAAATATGCTGTGTGCTTAAAAAAAGCCCTTTTAAATTTACAAAATCATAATTTAATAAGGCTGTAAAGGTTTAAAACCAGGCTTAACATACAAACAAATCCCTCCTCCTCTTCTACCATTACCCCTATCTTTCCTAAATAATTTATAACCATCCAAATTAACTGTCCAGTCATGAGATTCATCCCACCATGTTTCAGTAATGCCTATTAAGTCCCATTTTTCTTGTGCTGATAATAATTCTAGGTCGCCCATTTTCCCAGGCAAACTTCTTGCATTAGCAAGCATACACTTTATGTTGCTATGGCTCTGCCGTTGTGAAGTGCTTGCCACTGTATTTATGTCACCTACTAATACCTCCACAATGTCTATTGTAACCCTCCCCCATTCTCCTCCCCATGGGTAGATTATTCATCCCTTTCCTCCTCTACCATTTCTACCACAATACTTCTATATAGTCTCACAACCTACTAGTTTAAAAACTCGTCCAGCCTTTCTACCATCCTATCCCCTTGCACAAAAGCTCCCTCATCATTAAGGTGCAAACCATCACTGCTATAGAGATTGTACCCAAGTGAGAAGTCAGCCCAGTGCTCTAAAAACCCAAAACCCTCTGCACTGCACCACTTTTTTAGCCAGCCATTAATCACCCTAAGCTCCTACTGTCTCCCTGGGCTAGCACATGGCACTGTTAGTATCTCAGAAAATACTACCTTGGCGGTCTTGCTTTAAGCGTATTCCCTAGTTCTTTAAAATCATTCTTTAGGACACTCCATCTTCCACCTACTTTGTCATTGGTACCAATATGTACCAAGGCCACCGGTTCATTTCCAGCCCCTCCCAAAAATGTATCCACCCGATCCATAATATGCCGAACCCGAGAACCCGGGCGACAGCAAACTGTTCGATTGCTGGGATCTAAGTGACAAATTACCCTGTCTACTTTCCTAATAATAGAGTGCCCTACCACCAAAACGTTTCTCTTGCTCTGCCTATGCTGCCCTCCCACTCCTCCAGCAGAACTGTTCTACTGGCTGTTAGAGGGAACAGCTCTATCTGGCATTGCCATTCCTGAATGGACATCCCCAACAGTTTCACTCAATCTGGTAAATCTGTTGGTGTTTGCCAACTCAGAACTGGCCTGCCTCCTCCTGTTCCCCCTGCTTTCCCTTCTAACTGTAACCCAGCTACCTCCCTGGACATCCTCACTAGCCCCAGCTCCACCCTCCATGCAAGGCCCAGCTAAACTGTGCTCAGTGAGCACCAACTCCATTTTCAGTGGAGCAATGTCACTAAGTGCTGCTATCCTCCTCTCAAGTTCTCCAATTTGAGCTTCCAGAGTGGCAGCATTCTCACACATGTCACAGCGGTATGGACCCTGGATCATCGTTCCAGTAGTGCTTACATGTGGCAGGATGTACACTCTGTGAGGTTGCCGCTGGACTGACTCATGATTGCCAGTCACAAAAATACAGTGAGGAAACAAATCAATGTATTTGTATAAAGATTGTTTTTCTACACCTTTTTTTAACTATATACCATTTACTAACTAATAATATATGGGAAATAAGCAATCTCTGCTGCTGCAAGTTTTGGTTCTCAAACATGTGAAATAGCAATATTGCTGGACTGAAAGGTATCTTTATACTTGTTATTACTTTGATCTGTTCTACACAAATATTCCAATATTGTTGTATGTTTTTGCATTCCCACCAAATATGTAAATAGGAACCCCTATCATCATATCCTCGCCAACACTTTTCTGAATTTATCTTACTAATTCTATTCATATTCGTGGGTACTATATGCCACCTCTGTATTAGTTTAAAGAATAGTTCTCTATATGAAATACATAAAGTGGTCTTTTTTACTAGAGAGCATGCTCTAAACCAGATTTCTTTTGTCCATACACATTCCAAATCTTGTTCCCATTTAATCATTCTATTTGTTTTCATACTTTCTTATCTGGTTTTTAATATATTATTGCATTTAGAAATAGTATGGGTTCTTGGACATCTTACTATAATAAGTGCCAGTACTGAATAATCTCTGAATTTATTCAGACAGATACCTTGAGATCTCAATTCCTTTATAATGGATATGTACTCAAGCCAATTAATATCTATATTCTGATATTTTTGTAATAAGCTTGAGTGGGATAGACATATGCTATTATCAAATACTGTATATACTCGAGTATAAGCCGAGTTTTTCAGCCCTTTTTTTAAGGCTAAAAAGGGCCTCCTCTGCTTATACTCGAGTCACTCCCCCAGTGTCTCTCTAAACCCCCGTGTCTCTCTAACCCCCCCCCCCCGTGTCTCTCTACCCCCCTGTGTCTCTTTCTCTCCCCCCTCCTCATTGAGGATGAGGATGGGGGGTTGAGGGGGGAGGATGAGGATGGGGGGTTGAGGGGGGAGGATGAGCATGGGGGGGTTGAGGAGTGAGGTTGAGGGGGGGTTGAGGAGGGAGGATGAGGAGGGGGTTGAGGATGAGGAGTTAGGTTGAGGATGAGGAGGGAGGTTGAGGAGGGGGTTGAGGATGAGGAGGGAGGTTGAGGATGAGGAGGGAGGTTGAGGTTGAGGAGGGGGTTGAGGTTCAGGAGGGGGTTGAGGATGGGGGGGTTTAGGATGAGGGGGGAGGTTGAGGATGAGGAGGGCGGTTGAGGATGAGGAGTGGGGTTGAGGAGGGAGGTTGAGAATGAGGAGGGGGGTTGAGGAGGGTGATAAGGGAGGGGGGAAGAGACACAGGGAAGGGAGAGGGGAGAAGAGACACAGGAGAGAGAGGGGGGCACAGGGGGCAGCACATTTCCCACCCTTGGCTTATACTCGAGTCACTCAAAATAGGTGCCTCGGCTTATACTCGGGTCGGCTTATACTCGAGTATATACAGTATTTGACCTATTTTTGTTATTCCCACTTTTTTAATTTTTGGAGAACTATACTTTTATTATTGTAATGGAGTAAACTAATTGGGGCAGCTGGTGAAGGATATTTAGATAGATCCCATACATTCCTGTCATTGTATCAAAATTTTAATAAAGAGCGAATACCCCCAAATAGAGGCTCTATCTTTCTAATATCTAATTTAGGGAGCCATAAAAGTATTTCCAAGGGAAGGTCCCCCATAAGATCCTCTTCTAATTTAAGCGATTTTGACTTTTTAGATGCTATATTCCATCCAATTAAATGGTTTATCATAATGGCCTTATGTATATCTGGTAGAGAGGGAGTAGCTATTTCTCCCTTATCCACCGATCTCTTTGTAATATTTAATTTTAACCGTGGTTTCTTGTTATTATTAATATATTTATTCAAAAAACTTTGCATATTATTAATCAAATACATTGGTGACATTTGTGGAATACATCTCCATATATATGTTATTTTAGGAACTATCACCATTTTTATCAACGCAATTCTGCCAGACCAGGACAATTGTTCGAGTTTCCATTCTGAAATCTCCTGTCTGATCTGCTTAAAAACTATCTCCATATTATTTTTCAAAATAGACCTGATTGATGCTGTAAAATGTATCCCCAAATGGCAAATGCCCTTACTATTCCACTTCAGTGTGAATTTTTTTTTTTTAAATAGTCATTATCTTTCTTTCCAAGTCCAAAAATCAATGTATCCGATTTAATCTCATTGATTTTGAAATAGGAAATCTTACTAAATTCCCCTATCTTGTCCCAAACTACAGGCAGGGACCTGACAGGGTCTGTCAAAGTGAGTATCATATCATCAGCGAACATTAATACCTTATGTTTATTTCCTCCGATTGTTAACCCAGCAATTGCTTCTGATGTTCGTATTAATTCTGCCAGCGGTTCTAGGGTCAAAACAAATATTAACGGGGACAGGGGAGATCCTTGTCTCGTCCCATTATAAATATAAAATTTCTCAGTTTCATAATCAATTCCCGTCACCTTCGCTTTAGAATTCCTATAAAGTGACATAATTGCTTTATTGCCAAATTCCTCTAAACTAAAATTTTTAAGACTGCCTCAATATATAGCCCATTTACCCTATTGAATGTTTTTTCGGCGTCCAATGAGATAGTTAGCAAGGGTATATCCTTAGCTTTAGCATGCCATAATAGGTTAATTAATCTTCTTGTATTCTCTGAGCCTTGTCTTTTTGGAATAAAACCAATTTGATCATAATTGACTACGTTAGAGACATACCTTTTAAGCCTATTAGCTAAAATCTTGGCATACATTTTCGTATCTATATTTAATAGGGATATTGGCCTATAGTTTTTAAAATATTCTGGATCTTTCCCTGGTTTGGGAATATTAACAATATTAGCTTCTGTCATTTCAGATGGAATCTTCCCAGTTTTTTTAATTTCAATAATCATATTACATAGATTAGGACTTAGTTCCTTAAGAAACGTCTTGTGATAGTTTCCATTAAATCCATCTAAACCAGGAGCTTTATTAACTTTTAAATCTGTAATAACTTGTTCTACTTCCTTCAATGTAATCTCTTTGTTTAATTCTATTAATTGCTCCATAGTTATTCTAGGTAGTTTAATTTGCCCTAAAAATTTCTCGATCCCTTCTTTAGAGGTTCTTGGAAAGTTCTCACTTAATTCAAGGTTATATAAAGATTGATAGTGTGTCTGGAAAACCTTACCAATTTCCCTCAGATGATTTTGTTTCCTATTATTTATATCTCTAATACTTATTATACTTTGTTTAACCCGCTGTTTTCTAATTTTATTGAGAAGACGGTTTCCTGCCTTATTTCCCATAATATAATGGTCTTCTTGAGACCTAAGAATAGCTTTATCTATTTGTTCCTGATGGATTTTTTGTATATGTTTATTAACTTCCTTGATTTGTAATATAATATTAGGATCTGTTTTTTTTTTTGTTCTTGTTTTGCAGAACATTTACTTCTATATATAATTCTCTCAGTGTTTTTCCTCTGTTCTTATTAAGATATGCACTTCTGGCGATAAATAATCCCCTAATAAAAGCTTTATATGTACACCAGATAGTTGTATCTAAGTTAACAGATTTTTTATTTTAAGTCAAAGAAGCTACCAATTTATTTTCTTATTTTATTTGTAAATGTTTCTGATTTCAACAGGAAACTATCCATTTTCCATTGCTTAGGGTTGAATGCATCATTTGAGTCTTCCAATATTAGTCCAATTGCTCCATGATCTGACCAAGTAATATCTCCTATTTTAATGGACTTGACCTTTTCCAATGTTTTAATATCTGTCAAAAAATGGTGTATCCATGTATAACATTGGTGTCTTCCAGAAAAATACGAATAATCTTTTACTTCCGGGTTATAAGTTCTACATACATTGTATAGACCATTTTTAAGAATTTCCAGGGAGAGTTGTTTTACAGTTCTCATTAAAGTATCGGGAATTCCTTCTCCTTTATTTATAGCTACTCTATCTACTGTTGGATCAAATACCATATTAAAGTCCCCTCCCATAATCAACCCACCTTTTTTTATCTGATTTATTTGTTTAAGTATTTTCCTAAAACATTTCATTTGGTTATAATTAGGGAGGTATAAATTTGATATAGTATATGTTTCTTCGTTTATTTTCCCCTGCCAAATTATAAATCTACCCTCTTTATCTGGGATTCTATGATGTTCCGATATACTCAATTTTTTACTGAATAAGATAGCTACTCCCCTAGATTTTGAGTTATACGATGATGTAATTGGTTCATCAAAGTATCTACTAAAAAATGCCTGTGATTTACCTTCCCTCCAGTGTGTCTCTTGCAGGAGTACAATATCTGCTTTCTGTTTAAGAAAACTTGCAAGAGCAACTCTTCTTTTATAGGGGGTATTTAATCCCCTAGCATTTTGAGATATCACTCTGATTCCCATCTCTTTACTTTTTTATTCTGTTTTTCTCTGTGTGCTATATAGAATTTCATTACAGGTTATCCTTATTTTTCTCATGCCTCTTCAGTTCCCTATCCTTTTATATTCTCTCTAGAAACTCAATTTTTGGTTGTCCACTTTCACACTTACATTCATACTCATTATTGCACAGGATCTCTTATGCAATTTATCTACAGGGCTATTACGCCAATGTACAGAAATAAAGGGGTATAAGAGGGCCTAAATGAGTCCTCAAAGAGAGAGACGTAAAATATTGTATCCTATTTTCTAGAAATACCTCAACATGAATTGTAATATGCTACTATCGCCAAACATTACCTTAGTGTACTGTTAAAAAACTACAGTTTTACTGATGTCGTGTGCTGTTATTCTATTTTATTATCGGGGATACATTTCTATTATTTCTAACTATTATGTGATCGTATTCTTTAATATATGAGTATTTAAGTGAAAATGTCCCTTTTTTTTTTTTAAATAAATGATTTTAAGTATGTGTATCTAAATATATTTATTCAATTTAGCCAAATTTCACTCTCTAGAGAGTAAATATTATTTTTAAACTTCACATTTTATCTCCCCCCCCCCCCCTGTGTTGTGTCTAATTCTGAATATTTATCCCTTCTTTTACATATTTCCAAACTACCAGTAGTGAGTCTTACTACCTTTATTCCTTACTAACATCTAAATTACTCTAGAAAAATAATTATTAGGCTCATTATTCCCTTGATTATTTTCGGGCCTTCAGAGTCGATTTAAATTAAGTTATTTCACAATTTTCCTCTGTCTTCTGAGTTTTCTCTATCGCTATGTCCCATTTACAGGAGAACCTGCACCAGATGCCTGTAAAATAATAAATAAATACAATAATAAAATATTAATAAATCAGATGCTGCACATTTCAAGTATTGACGCTGCTCCTACTATGATAATTACATTTAAAACAATTTTAAACTAATAGGAGTGCTTCTTATACTTAAGTAATTCAAATATAATAGCTATAGTATAACTTTTATTGACAAATTATCAGATAGAACCAAATTTAGAACCCTATTCAATTAGAAGCCAGCATCTCACTGAATACAGGCCGTATGTCTGCAGGTGTGCTGTGGGCTTGAACTCTGCTACAATTCCGGTGCTATTCAATTGATCAAGCCCGCGAGTTACGGGCCGAACGCCGAAACCGTAAACCAATCACTTGTACGTAGCAGTTCAGGGCAGAAACATGATCAAGTAAGCACGGCTGTAACCACCCATTTCGAAACAGACAATAATAAATGAGACCGCCATCATTACGGCAGTAAAACATGGAGGTTACATGTCAATGAATTAGCTTTTGGAGGTCCGATATGCAATCTGCCTCGCTATGAATGCCAATGCTGTTCTAGTCAATGTGGGTGGCCTGGTATGTATTAACTCATTGATTCCCGAGATCGATATAACCCCAATATGACACATACAAAAATTAAAATGTTATTGCCTGCTTGTGAGCTTGAGACTGTTGTGCAATTAATTCTAATGTATTTAGTTGCTTTCCCCATCATTTATAGTGCAATATTGATTTTTATTTGCATTTACAGTGCTACGGACAGGGGTTAAACCCCTTGCGGGTCCTCTCTAGTATTCATAGGATTTTCTCCTACATTTGCTGTTTACTAGTGTGAAAACATTTGCTGGCTTGGGGAATTGTAGCAATTGAATAGTGATTTGCTATTTTAGCGCTCGTAACTCTTGCAGACAGGAAATATCAAAGGCTTTGGGAGGCTGTAATTTCCGGGATTAACAACCTCAGAGTTTTCAAAGCCGTAACCCGTAAACCGATTGGAGCCCGCAAAAAGCAGTGAAATGAATAGCAAATTAACATATGGCCCAACTTAAGGAGATCCAGTAACTTACAATTACTCAATCAAATTGGGCTCATAGAGTCCCACAATGGACCTCAATGATATAAAATGAATACACTGTTAAAAGTAACAACGACTTAGTATCACATTGGCGTTCTATTGTAACTTCTGTTGAAACAATGTAGCAATATTTATATCAGTTGTAAAGAAATAAGGGAAGGCAAAGATGGTGCAATAATATATGTAGTTAACACAATTGAATGTAGATGAAGTTGTGTCTGTTCTTAAATCAACACGATCAATGTGACATGACAGCAAAATGCTGCCAGACGCACTAGATCTAAATTAAATATCTGTGATCAAACTTAAGAGGCATTAAGGGCTCGTCATGATTGTGAATGCAAAAGTATATAGTGCAGGATTTACTTACCAGATTGTCCATATACTAAGTTCTAACAGGGATTCATAAAGCAAATTGTAATTGGATCCTGAGAGTAGATTCTAATAAGTATAATTAGGATTTCAATGTACCAGAGGAGCCTGTCAGTTTGTAAATAAATAAAATTATTCTCATTTTTAATAAAAGATGGAATTCAAGCTGTCATCTGGTGTAGAGTGCGGCCTATTGCTATTAACCCATTGGTCTAGGCTTTAAACCTATTACAAAATGATGGAAGTAGCGTAAGGTTTCTTATGACGACCTACATTTTCACTGTGTAGAAGAGTGCAAAAAAATAAACCTGAGTTCCAACACCTAGTGCTATTTACAAAAACCCCTCTGTGAGGCATGTTTAGTTAATACCTGTAATGTTGTTGAGAGAGCAGAGGCATAATCCTATAGAGCAAAATTGTACATAAAGTGCAATATATTTACTCTCCCAAACAGGGAAGTATCTCTGCTGTGAAATATTGGTGACAAGCCTACTTGGATCATAAAATAATCAGAACCTGAAGTATGGTTCTAGAAGCCCAGAGATCTTACACATAATGTTGCACGCTTTGGGAAAGGCTGCATGATGCTCCACCCTAATAAATATGATAGTAAATCCAAAGTCCATATCTCTGTGAGAGGTGTGAGCATGTTACATCTTGAAGCTCAAATTGGAGAATTGGAGATGAGAATTTCAGCACTTAGTATTATTGCTCCACTGGAAGGGAGTTGGTGCTCACGGAGCATAGTTTAGCTGGGCCTAGCATGGAGGGTGGAGATGTGGCTAGTGAGGATTTCCAGGGAGGTAGCTGGGTTACAGGTACATGAGGAGCAGGCAGGCAAGTTTTGAGTTGGCAAACACCAACAGATTTGCCAGATTGAGAGAAACTGTTGGGGATATCCATTGAAGAACGGCAATCCCAGATAGAGCTGTTCCCTTTAACAGCCGGGAGAACAGTTCTGCTGGAGGAGTGGGAGGGCAGAATAGGCAGAGCAACAGACAGGTTTTTGTGGTAGGGGACTCTATTATTAGGAAGGTAGAAAGGGTGATTTGTTGTCACTTAAATGTGGGATGTGTCAAAATCATAAATTAGCTTAAGATTATAATTGATCGTATTAAGTATGCTAACAAATTCATGTAACATTTCTACACCTTCAATTTATATAAAAAGACATTATCTGTGTATCTACTCCAAAGTTTGATGTATCATGTGTAGATGCTCATGTCCCTAATGAAAATCTTCTTTGCCTCCCACCACCCAAGGTGCAAAATGCACATATGTTGAGGCACAAGTAGTGCCCATTCCAGTTCTCTGCAGTTAAAGATAAAAAGCCTATTTAAAGACAAAATAACTGTTTGTCAAAATAAATATCAATAGGGATGTAATTAATTTCTCTCCCTTGTGTCAGTCTCATCTGTTTGCAAAAAGTAATGAATCACTTTGCAGCCCAGATCATGAGATAAGCTAGTGTATAGACCCTCCACATCCATCATTACTAATATAACATCAGAGTCCACTTTCAAATTATTCATTTTGATTAGAAGTGTAATCTGTACACTGTCTAAGCAAAATGTGAAGAAAATTGCTTGCATTTTTACACAGCGAACCTCTACTCGTGATAATAATCAGTCTACCAGGAGGTTTTTCAAATTTTTTATGAATCTTTAAAAAGAAGTCTATTGTAGCTGTTTTGGGCCATTCACACTGCAAGAATGTATGTTCTCTTTTATTGATTATGTGAAGAAAAAATACTTTATTGATGATATAATTGTAGCATCTTGTGAATTTCTGCATAGGATCCAAAAATAGCATATGATAAGAAACTCCAAATGTTTTAATGTCTCATAATCCTTATGATCAAATACTTTTATTACTGGTGCATTAACAAAGCTTTTAATAATATTTTGCGCATATTTAACATCTTTAATGGTATCAAAATAGTTCATTTATTGTACCGGGACAAAGAAAAATCCTTTAGATAAAGATGATTTGTGTGATGTCAAAAAAATGAATAATGTTTAAATTCTTCCTCTTGTATGTGTTGTAATCTCTGTTTGGACTTGATCATAGATTTCTTCCTCCCATTTATAGTCTCATCTATGCTCCATATTTTTCTATGGAGTTTAGTCAAACATTTTCTTGTTTAGTTTTTTAAATGCTTAAGTCGCCTGTCTCTCAATAATGTACTTTATTCTCACAGATACCATATGAAAACATATTAATAGTGAAAATATGGTATCTTCCCTGGCAACCAACAGATCTAAAACATTGTTCTAATCATAAAAAAGTGTATTGTGAAAAGACTGGTATGTATTGAAGAATATGTTGCAGCTTTAAAAATGATAGCAGTAAAAATAACAGTAAAAATGATGCTCAGTTCTGTAAAATAAACACATTTTAATACATCTTTTGTTACATGCAGTGAGGCACAAGGTAATTATTTCTTAAAACGGTGTTAATTCACACTAATGTTTATAGGTGGAAATAATGCAAAACAATTCTTCACAGGCTCCTGAATATAAAATATATTTTTGATTAAATGTTTTCTTAGCAGAAATGTATAAAAATGAAAGGTTAAACGGTATGAATGGGAGTATGGTGCCTGCTAATACCAGTTACATCTACAATGTTTGATGAATAATGTTGTTTATATATTTAAAACTACTATAAGAGACATCAACATTGCTACAGTAATAAAACATTTTATATTGCCAAATTATACAAGCATTTTTCATTATTTGTATTTCCTTTCTATTAACGTATTTTTTTTCTTTATTGTGTTTGTCAGAATCTGTAAAAAATGAAGATTGCTATGAACTATGTCAAGAGTGTTTATTATTACGACATTCTTTATTTTTGCCCACAAATGATATGTGTTCTCTAACATAAAATCTGTTCAAATTCCATTTTTGACTCTTGATCCAAATATTATGTTTTCTCAGAAATTTTATTTTATTTGGCCATTTTAAAAAAAACTAATCTAGTTTCAAGATGATGTTCCATTTGGTATTCCAAACTCAAAAATACAATTTTACTTTTATTTTTTTAGTTGTTACTTTGTTTTTTTTATATTAAAGCAATACTACCACTTCCAAACACACACACACTGCCCTAAATTAAATAAATTAACATGGTGTTGTGACATGCTGTGATGGCAACATGTTGTATATAAATATCCATCACAGCCTTTAGTGAATCATTTCAAAGTCCCTATGGTGCTCTATAAAATTCCCAATAGGAAACCTTTTTATATATATTTGCTTTTGAAACTTCAGTTATCTCTTTCGAAATTAATATTATTATTTATTGGTACCACCACAGTGCTTTCAAAACTGAATCAATTTTCAGAATCTTCTAGTTTAAAAAAAAAATCACAACCAGGTCGATAAAGATATTTGTACACACATATATATATATAGAAGAAGTATATATATATATATATATATATATATATATATATATATATATATATAAACAAAAACAAGAAAGGAAAAAATCCCTTTGTGCTTAACACCATATTTAGAGATATGCAATGAAATGGGCAATTTTATTAATATCAAAGAACCCACTACACAATAATAATTCCTCAGTAGTGGCTCCCTTGACACCTAATAATGTCGGTATTGGAAATAAAAAACATAGGACTACTAAATAAATACCAGATACAGATTCAAACTATTATAAACATAGAATACTATAGTGAAATACTATCAGCCTTATTAAATTGCAATTCGGCAAATTGTAAAGGGCTCTATATAAGCACATAGCATTTTTTTTTTACAGAAACGGAACGGAACCGGAGCTTGCAACTCACTCGGTGTCATGCAGCCGCCAGCGAGTCAGTTGCAAGCTTGCAATTTAATGAGGCTAACTGTTTTCAAATCTGAAACCCAACTGTTGGTTTAACACCTTCTGTGGTGGTTATGTCAGAAGATATAGTATATACAGAATCTGAGGGAACCGATATACTATAAACAAATGCCGTTTTCAGCTCCTGATTTATGTGTCCTCATCTCAGCTTTCTTGACATTACAGATAGTCACAATATAGCAATATAGAATAAAATTTAACACATTTAACCCTATCAATGCCATCATGACTTTAACAGTACCAATGTCCACGTGACCATGATATAATAGGGGACAATTAAACAATACTATGTAACATCACATAGTATTAACTATTGCCAGCCCGGGGGCCATAGCATTTTCACAGCTCAGCAGTCCGGTCTTCCCCCTGGGCATGACACTAACATTAATAGATGACCACTGCATGATCAAACTTCACTCCACCTAAACCTGCCTCTCAATTTTCACCATAACCTATTACCACACTCACAACCTACAGTGCACCTGTACAATCTTTAAATTAATTTCAATCCCGTCACTACTAATATTAACCTAAATGAACATCCATTGTATTGAACATTAACCCCTGTGGCATGGGGGTCTCCATGGCACCTAACTGCCAATGGACCCCCTAAAAAAAAATTAAATACTTTACCTATCCTTGGATGCCCTCCAGCACAATCAATGAAGCCCTCTTTCTTACTCTTCTGCCCTGGATAAGTGTGCCACCCATGTTGGTTGATGATTCTGTGTTCTTCATTGAAATCAACCTCAAATCTGACATAATTAAGGTGTTCGCTTGTTCATAGCTTCAGGTTTCTAGTCTTCTCAGGGACATACTTTGTGCCTCTACAGGTGGCAGAAAGTGCACACAGGCTTTTGTAAAATCTCAGCACTCATAATGTGTTAACAAGTAAACCTACGAGTGCTGAAATTTCACTGCTGGAAAATATTAATGAGACAGGTACTCATTGGGTACAATTTGAGGTAAAACCCTTAATTAACCAACTATAAATGCCCTCTCAATGCTCGTGAGGTAATTGATAGCTGCTGCACTAAGGAGGGGTTTGGGTTTTTAGAGCACCGGGCTGACTTCTCACTTGTGTACAATCTCTATAACAGGGATGGATTGCACCTTAGTGATGAGGGAGCTTTTGTGCTAGGGGAAAAGATGGTGGAACAGCTGGGTGAGTTTTTAAACTAATAGGTGTGGGGGAGGGACTAGTGTAGAGGGGATAAGGGATGAATTAAATACTCATGGGGAGGAGATTGGGGACGGTTAGTAAAGTCAATAGTGAGGTATTACTAATTTAAGTACAGAGTTAGGCACCTCAAAACTACAAACTCATAACATAAGATGTATACTTACTAATGCCAAAAGCTTGCCATGAAAAATGGGAGAGCAAGAATTATTGGCAATTAACAAAAAATGGGATTTCAAAGGTATTACCAAAACATAAGTGGGATGAATCTCATGACTGGACTGTTAATCTGGATTGTTATAACCTATTTAGGAAAGATAGTGGCAATGGTAAAAGGGGAGGAGGGATTTGTCTGTATGTTAAGCCTGAATGTAAGCCTATAGTCAGAGAAGATATTTATGCTGGAACTAGCAGTAATGTTGAATGTTTGTGGGTAGAGTTAAATAGAGGAGCAACAAATTGCAAAAGAATATTGATTGGAGTATGCTATAAACCCCCAAATATGATTGAAAGTGAGGAAATACAATTATTGTTACAGATTGGAAATGCAGCTAAGCATGGGCAAGTTTTAATAATGGGAGAGTTTACCTACTCTGAAATAAACTGGATGAATGAGACCAACAGTACGGGAAATGGAGCAGGTTCTTGAGTACACTCAGGGATCATTACTATTAGAAATGAGGCCATCTTGGATTTAGCCATCACAAATGATATGGATATGGTATCAAATGTTGAAATAGGGCAAACTTTGGGAAACAGTGAGCACAACACAGTCTCATTTCAGATCAAATTAAAAAAACAAAACTGTTAAGGGCCAACAAAAACTATTAATTTCAAAAGGGCAGATTTTAACGGTTTAAGGGCATCAATACAACGTATAAACTGGGATAGAAAACTGGCAGGTAAAAATACTAAACATAAATGGACATTTAAATCTGTACTAAATATACATACACATCGGCATGTACCATGTGGTAAAAAAAGTAAAAGGAGTAAATTACATCCAACGTGGCTTAACAATGATTTAAAGATCAAGATACGGAGTAAAAAACAGGCATTTAAATTATACAAAAAAGAGGGGACAGAGACTGCTTTACGGGAGTACAAGGACATCAACAAGGCTTTGCAAAAGGACTACTAGACTGGATAAAATTAGTTGCAAAAGAGAGTAAGACTAACCCTAAAATATTTTTTGGGTATATAAATTTGAAACAGGCCGTCTGACAATTACTGACCATGAAAAGGCATATAAGCTAAATAGGTTATTTTCTTCTGTATATACAAGGGAGGTACCAGTGCTTGGGTTACTGCACCATAATGGGGCTACACTACCTTCACCAAATAATTGGTTAACACAGGAAGAAATCCAAAAGCGGTTGGAAACAATAAATGTCAATAAAGCCCCGGGACCTGATGGAACTGGGTTCTGTAAAAGCCAAACCATTATATCTAATTTTTCAAGATTCACTCAACACTGGGTCACTACCAGATGACTGGAGAAAAGCGGAGGTGATACCTATATTTAAAAAGGGGTCAAGAGCAAATCCGGGGAATTATAGACCTGTAAGCCTCACTTCTGTTGTGGTAAAGCTATTAGAAGGGTCAATAAGGGTATGTCTATTCAAACAGCATTATAAGTAGGAGTCAACATGGATTTATGAGGGATAGCTTGTGTCAAACAAATCTAATTAGTTTCTATGAGGAGGTTGGTAGGAACCTGGATCAAGGCAACTCAGTGGATGTAGTCTTTTTAGATTTTGCTAATGCTTTTGATACAGTGCCACATGGGAGACTATTGTGCAAACTAAGGGATACAGAAATTGCAGTAAATATATACACATGGATTGAGAGCTGGCTAAAAGACAGGAAACAAATGGTTGTTGTAAATAGAACATACTCTGATTGGACTAAAGTGGTAAGTGGGGTTCCTCAGGGATCAGTATTAGGTCTTCTCTTTTTTAACATATTTATTAACGACTTAGTAGAAGGATTGGAAAGTAGTGTCTACATTTTTGCTGATGACACGAAGTTGTGCAAGATAATTAAATCAGATAATGATGTACTCACCCTCCAAAGAGATTTGCATAAATTAGAGAAATGCGCAATTAAATGGCAGATGAGATTTAATATGAATAAATCTAAGGTTATATATCTGGGAAGGAAAAATAACCATTCAATCTATAAACTAAATGAAGCAAATCTAGGGGTATCTGATATTGAAAGGGATTTGGAAGTGCTTGTGGACAACCACCTACGTAATGCTTAAGCAGCAGCTGCAAAGGCAAATAAACTATAAGCATGTATTAAGAAGGGTATAGAAGCAAGGGAGGCAGATGTAATTCTACCACTATACAAATCTCTTGTACGCCCTCATTTGGAGTATGGAGTACAGTTTTGGGCACCAATTCATAAAAAGGATATTTTAGAACTGGAAAAAATACAGAAAAGGGCTACAAAACTAATAAGGGGAATGGAGTGGCTAAGTTATGAAGAAATACTAACCAAATTAAACTAATTTTCTCTAGAAAAAAAGGCATCTAAGAGGGGATATGATTACCCTATACAAATACATCCAGTGTCAGTATAAAGATTTGTGAAGGGAGCTTTATGTGC